>ML779287.1:310198-328427 GCA_009831015.1 Picea engelmannii
CCATCTAAAACCCTAACCCGAACTCGCTTTTATTTCCCTGTCTCAAACCCTAACCCTAACTGATTTCCATTTTCTTGAAATAGGACTAGAATGCCTCAGAAAATCATTCCCGACCTGTTCTGCATCGGGTATTAGTTTTCTACGGAGGCTATGGATTTGAACATCGGTTTGGTCCTTGCGTTAGCAGGTTGCTTTTCTTTCGAGAGAGTTTGTTTTAGGGTTTGCCCTTAATAAGTTACGAATGTCCATGTTTGTTATTATGTGCACAATTAAGCCGGTGCGTTGGATTGTCAAGGCAAATGAGAATAGCGCGGTTATTTGCACAGACAGCAACTAGGGGTGATTGTCTGCTTGCGTTAGCGGCCTGAGGGCCATGATATAGCCGGCCTGGATTACCCTCCATTAAATGTCTTATTTTGATGTGTTATATATTGGAGGCTTCTCTATCTGGTCACAAGATTTTTCAGTGTCTTGATGACTCGTTCCCTTGAAGCAAAATTAATGACCGGGATTGAACATCCCTCCTTCTCTCGCTATTCATTCGCAATCATTTACCGTTTGCATGTGAACGTTGAGGTGGTACATCACGAAAACCTTTTTCTGAATTTTTGCTGTGTTTGTCTTTGGGCATCTGCAATGTCGATTGTTGTGTCTGAATCTAACGTGGCCTGAAAACTTCTTTAAATAGTATAACTTCAATGAGAAGCATTTCGTCTGACTTTTTCGGTATTTGACATTTGCCTGTTGCATTTTGTTATAATCACATTGTTTTTTTAGAAGTGGTAAATAGTGTGTTTTTTTTTATCTTTATTATTTTATATTATTTCAAATAAGACTTAAATCTTTATTTAGTCTGTAAGGGACAGAAATTTTAAGGAGGGTTTTCATTATTCTTCCAGCATAAAGATGCTAGTATAGATTCAAAATCAAACTATTATCCTTAAAACGTTCATCTTGATTTTTTAACTTTGTAAGCTGGAAGGGCAATTAGGGAATTGATTATGAAGTTGAAATTTGTTTAGGTTACACATTTTTTAAAATTATGAGCTACAACAATGAACAGGAAAGATTGCTTTTTGACTCACGGTTATTGTAGAGGTTTTATATTTTCTAAAGATGAAAGAGGACTTGATGGTGTTTATTATTTTAAATTTTCTGATCTGCAAGACAGTGGGTTGGTTTCATGCGGAATGCTCCGAATTCCAACTAATATACATATATACCCATTGCTGGTGACACCAATCCCAATCTCATAGTTACAGCTATAAGTATGCATCCATTATTGGAGACAGCAGTCCAGATGTTTAGTGATCTGGATGTTATACATATTACAGAAAATGGGGACACCAGTACAGTGCTCCTAATTCCGACTTTATTCATATACACATTGTCAAAGTCACCAGTCCAAATGTTTAGCTATCTGGACTTCATACATTTATTACATTTATTAACAAAGCTGGTTCATTTATGCTTCGAAACAAATATATATACATTAGAAGCATAGCACATAACATAAGCAATAGATTAGGCTAAAACACAGTAGCGTCTAGTCTCATGATAGCGAAGAGAGTCCACTTCGGAAGACTGTGCTACGGGCTGTTCTGTTGGAATAATGGTGCCCGGAAGGTTGTCAATCCATCCATACATGTGTTTTTAGCTCACTTGGGGTCTTTTCCTCAAATTCATCTTTGAGGCAGCTATTCCTCTCTTCCTGCTTTTTGTAAAGCTCTATGAATTCTACTAGCACTTGAAGCAGCTGTTCAACTAGGGGGATGGGTCCTGAATGTTAAATGCATCTGTGTTTGGATACAAGCTTCTCCATCCGCTTGCCCTTGTTGAAAGGACAAGTGGAGAGTCTCTAATTTTTGGGCTACCGCAGGGCATGCAAAGTCCTTTCAAGAACCACAATCTGGACAATTGCCTAAGGACATTTGTCTAACAAAGAGCAAAGGTGCAGCGGTTATTTTGCCTCCCCTTTACCATGCAGTGTTGATATAAGATATAGTTGAGGTAAGGTGTTGAAATCTTTCACACGTTGAGCACAAGACATTAATTCTGCCTGGGACTTGCATGGTTCCTACCTGTCCATGATCTCACTCCAATTTTCAGGCAGAATGTCTGTATTAATAATTTTTTTTTGTTAAACCTCTCAACTATACGTTGTCATGTTGAGAGCATGACTGGCTCATCTCCTACATGGATTAGAAGTTACATTTTTGCCTTTTATCTCACTGTCAAAATTAACTTATTTTTACTTTTCTGAGTAAATGTACTTGATTTGATTCTCGTGGAAAATCCTCCCTAAATTCACATTCAAGACATTTGGGGAGGATTTATCACATTCAAGTTCAATGAACTTGGATGGTAAGTGGGTAAACTGTTTGGCCTAATTATGTGGTGTTGCTTTGGAGAATTGAGAGAGTTGAACCTGTGACCACAAACAAGCATGTCTAAACTCTTATCTGACTCTAGACATGGACTTAAGACAATACTTTCATGCAAGCATGTCTAAACTCTTATCTGACTCTAGACATGGACTTAAGACAATACTTTCATGGATGATAAGTGGTGAAACTGTTGTCTGCCTCCAGATCAATTGAACTAGTCCTTGGTTATCTGACTGTAGACATGGACTTAAGACTTGGTTATCTGACTGTAGACATGGACTTAAGACTTACTTTCATGGATAATAAGTGGTGAAACTGTTGTCTGCCTCCAGATCAATTGAACTAATCCTTGGTGTTATCAAAATTAACCTACATATGGATATTTTCTCAAGTTCAATTGATTATAAGCAGGTAAACTGTTGGCCCTATTTATGTGGCCTTGCCCTAGGGAATTGAGAGAGTTGAACCTGTCACCACCAACAAGCATTTTCATGGATAATAAGTGGTTAAATTGTTGTCTGGCTCTAGATTAATTGAACTAACCCTTGGGGTTATCAAAAGTAACTTACATATGAATATTTTCCCAAGTTCAATGGATGGTAAGCGGGTAAATTGTTGGCCCTAATTATGTGGCCTTGCCCTGGGGAATTGAGAGAGTTGAACCTGTCACCACCAACAAGCATGATAAATTCTTATCTGACTTTAGACAGTTTCATGGATTATAAATGGTTAAACTGTTGTCTGGCTTTAGATCAATTGAAGTAACTCAAAATTAGCTTGCATACTCTTGCTATCCTTTAGTTTCATGGATGATAAATGGTTAAAACTGTTTGTTGTCTGGCTTTAGATCAATTGAAGTAACTCAAAATTAGCTTGCATACTCTTGCTATCCTTTAGTTTCATGGATGATAAATGGTTAAAACTGTTGTCTGGCTCTAGATCAATTGAACCAACCCTTGGTTTATTAAAATTAGCTCTAGATCAATTGAACTAACCAACAAGCATGATAAATTCTTATCTGACTTTAGACATAGTTTCATGGATTATAAATGGTTAAACTGTTGTCTGGCTTTAGATCAATTGAACTAACTCAAAATTAGCTTGCATACTCTTGCTATCCTTTAGTTTCATGGATGATAGCCCTTACATATCCCCTGCTATCCCTTTCTAGAGGAGTTATCAAAATAAACTTACCTATATCCCTTGCTAGAGGAGTTATCAAAATTAACTTGCCTATATCTCTTGCAAGAGGAGTTTTTATTATGCGTCTTGATCTTCTCAAGCCAGGGCTTCTTTTTTGGGCACTACCAATTTTTTTTTATTATGCGTCTTGCTCTTGTCAAGCTAGGGCTTTTTTTTGGCACCATCAAATTGATTTTAACCTATTTTAGTAGAGTGTCCATACTTGTTTTGTCTTCCATGACATCTTTTAAGTTACTTATCAGAGCTTGTTTTTGAAGTTACGGATGGTTTAATAAAGTTCGGAAGTTCTTGTTTTGATTCAGGGATGCAAAGTTTTTGTTTGGTTCAGGGATGTTACTTTGTAATTTACTTTCACCTTTCATTTATTTTGGTTTGTTTATTTCAATGATATTTTCAACTTTATTTCTTTCAGTTTCCTTCTATATCTGATCAACTAATGATTGTTTTCGGTAGAAAAATCTTGTGATCCTTTGGTTTTTATAAAATCCAGGGTAAAGGTTTAACATTTAAGTATCTCAGTATTGTTGGAGACCCTTACTACTCAACTCTTTTTCTGGATTGTGTTTACGTCGGGATCCGTAATTGAGTGATTGAGAGTCCACACAAATCACCAATTCAGATCCTTACTGTGGAATTTAAATGGTTATTGTGGAATTTTAATGGGTATATCTCTGCTGTTTGAATGCTCTAACCTTTACAATAACTCTTTTTCTACTGTGTTCACCACTTCAAGTTTACTGGGAATTTTGGATACACACTATTAGTATCTATTTCAGTGCGTCAATGGATGAAAACTCTGTGGTAAGGTGTGCAGAGGCAATTTTGGAACGTCAAGATGCAATATTGGAGTTAATGATTGTGGTTGTAGATTTTTCTACCGAAAACAATGTGAAAGGGCAGTTTATTAATAGGTGGCTACCTGTTCTAAATTACAGTTGCATAACTGACAAATGCCCGGGCCTTCTCATCCCTTCCTTTTCAGCGCATCCCAAGTTAAGATCTTGTCAGAGGTTGCCAGCCATGTAAATTTTTATTTTAAGTTGCACAAGCCATTTCCACAGTGTTTGTGTCCAGGAATATTCACACTGGAAATTTAATGGGCTGATCAGAGCTTGATAGAGGTTTTGAGTAGAGATTACGCCCGATCCATCCCCCCCGATCCATACCAAGGAGTCTGTCCTTGGTCTGAGCGTAACTTTTGCCCTCTGTAGAGCATTTATAAAACTATTCCATTCAGTTGCCTTTTGACTGGTCAGACCCAAAGAATCTCTAGTACGCCAATGGTCAAGGATTGGAGAGTCGTAAACAGGTTCACTGGCCTGGCCCAAGATTGTAATAAACTTATCAAACAGGTGAGATCGCAACTCGTTTGAGAGAATAGAGTTGTTCTCCATACCAGCTAATAGAGTTGTTTTCCATACCAGCTATTAGATCCCTGCCTAAATACATCGAATTCCCGGAGACCAATGTAGAATAACATAAAGGCTCTTTGTCATTCTGCTCCAGAAGCTAGATACTTTCTGTTGATTGTGAGCTGTTTTACGAAGCCAATCTGCCACTGAGAATTCCCCCAAGTATTTGTCCACTAGAATTTTGTGCCATATGCTGTCAACAATGAGCGCCCTCCAAAAAGAATTGCCAATAAAGCAATGTTAAATGTTGAGAGGTTCTTGAACCCCCATCCCCCACAATGCTTTGGTCTTGTCAGGAGATCCCATCTACAGAGATGGATGCGATGTGTTGCCCTCTGACCACTCCAAGGAATTCGAACATGGATTGCCTGATTTGATGTAAAACAGATTTCAGAATCAACTCCATCGACATCCAGAAAATGGATTGGCTCTTCAATACTGATTTTACCAAGATTAATCTGCCTCCTTTGATGCTTCAGGTTTAGATAGTAGCCTAAATACTTGAATCCATAGATTAAATCAGAAAATGTAAAAGGTAAGATTGCTTTCAGATGAGTTAGCTCCTGCTCTTCAAGTCCCCAAAAGTGGACTGTTGTTTTGGAGGAATTAATGCAAATACCTGAAACTCCACATAAAGTTTGTAGAATGTCAAAAATCCGTCTCTACTCAAACGGGTCTACCTTGGACATAACCAGAATATCATCAACAAACATTAGATGAATGATTTTTAAATGATTAGTTACCTTAATCCCATAAATGCTATGATCAACTCTGCCTCTAGAGAACATCAGGCTAAGCCCTTCCATAATTAATAAGAACAAATACGGGGATAGTGGGCATACCTAACGAAGTCCCCTCGCGTCTAAAGTAGTCCATCGCCTCTTTGTTGATTAAAACAACAAAACTGGCACTAGAAACACAACTCATTATCCAATCTGTAAGCTTTACCTCGAAGCCTATTGTGAGTAAAATCACCCTTAAAAACTCCCAATCTACGTTGTCATATGCTCTTTTTAGATCTAATTTCAGGACTAGAGACTTAATATTCTTTTTTTTTATGTTATGGAGAGTTTCATGGGTTGAGTCGATGGCATCTTGTATCCTTCTCCCCTTTAGAAACCCTAGCTGTTTAGAAGAAAGACACTTTGATAGAATCCTTTATCCGATTTGCAAGGATTTTTGAGATTAATTTATAAATGAGATTGCACAATGAAATTGGTCTAAAGTCATCGAAAGATCCCGACTTACTAACCTTCGGAATAAGGGCTAGAAACATATTCATGGAAATATATGCACTTGAAGGGAAGTTGTTCGTATTCAAGCTACTCGACATGGGTCCAACCATCAAGAGAGAGCTTGATGGCTTTAGAGAGCCCTTTACTCTGCGCCATCCCTTTCATTACTTCCAAGACATGACCGCCCATAGCTATCGCTCAAAGTTTCTTAGTTCATGCGACTTAGAGGTAACCACCATTGACATGGTTCCTATTATCTCTCTTTCTTTCATGTTTTTCCTAGAGTCTTCCACGAACTCGAGAAGATCCTCGCCCATACAAGATCAAAGAAAAAGATGAAGAACTTTGTTGTCCAACCATCAGGCTGAAGGCTTCTTTCTTTTTGAAAATTTTCTAGAGTAGATTTTATTTCCTCCAGTGTAACAGGTTTAAAGAGTAGCTCTGCTTTGTCCTCATTCACCATCCTCAGGTTTAAAGAAAGCCTAACTCCTCCTCTCCACTAAAGAATTTGTTTCTGCTTCTCTCCATCTCATGGAGAGACCTTTCTTCCTCCAGTGATAAGGGAACATTTGCAGATTTTAATAACAGTTGCTCAATGTTCAATTCTCAATTTTCCAATTGGAAATTTTCGCGGATCTTAACCTCTTTAATCCAGCCTTTTGTTTGATGCTTGAGTTCTTTTAGCTTCCACACGATCCTATGTTGTTGGTTACCCTCCACCAAAAATCGGGTATCTTTCCATAATGTGTGAACCAAATTATTGAATTCAGTACTCTGTAGCCATTGCGAATTGAACTTAAAAGGAAACGCTCTGTAAAGGGGGGATTCCTCCGTTTGAATGAGAATAGGAGCATGATCAGAAATAAATGGGTATTCCACCCACGTTCTTGACAAGCCCAAAGTGTATAAGGATACTTCAGAAACCAAACATCTATCCAGACTTCTAGCAACAACAGATAGACCAACATGACCACATTACGCCAGGAAGGGACCAACTTGGTTGGCTTGAGATCAACCAACTTCATGGAGGTTAATTTTTTTTTGAAAAAAAACTCATTTGAACCCGGGAGAAGGGACCCACCCTAGTTTTCATCCAAGGACAAGATGAAGTTCAAGTCAGTTGCCACAATTAAGTTTGGGGTAGAGAGGATGTCGTTGTTTGTTAATGAATTCCAGAATTTTTTTCGATCTTTGCAGCCCATAGATATTAAGGAGTGCCAACTCCTTCTTTGAATAAAACAACTTCCTTTTAGCAGTATACCTCCAACAGTAAAAAAGGGAGTCAATTCAAAGGCACTAGAATCCCAGGCGACCAGTAACCCACTCGAAGTGCCTAAAGAGTTGACTGCAATAGCTGCCCATGTAGGACAAAGATGCAACACACAATCTCTCGCTTTCTTTTCATCCGTAAGAGTCTCTTGTAAGAATACGACGTTCAGTCTGGTGCGATCCAGTAATCTACGCAGCGAGGCCACTTTGAGGGAGCCTCCAATCCCTCTTATATTCAAAGAGAGTAATAACATCACTTTGCCTTTGCCAGGGCCTTCATTGCTCTAAGGGCCTCAGTATCTTGGGAAGAATGATTATTATTATCTGCGATCGAACTAAAACTCCCCTGTTTCTTACGAGCACTTCTCGTTTTAATGGGTGAGAGTTCAGTGGCTAATCCTCGAGACCAAGAAAAAACCTTACCCCCCTTTTAGACTAAGTGGAAGACGAGCCAGTATCCACTTTAGCTTCCACTGCTTTCTTTCCCAAGTAAATGGAAAGCTGCTCAGTGTTACGGAGTTCATTAAAACAAGGAAAGAGTGAATCCAGTACAACAGAGAGATTGGAGTCACTCTCCTATGTCTCTCTGAAACCTGGCAATAACGAAGGAGAGCTAACCACCGCTCCCAAGGAGGGATTCGAAAACTGGTTTGAATGACCAACGCGAGGAGGAGAGGAAGGTGACAGACTGTTTAAATGAGAGTAAAACTGCAACGATGAGTCAGACAGATGCCCTGCATCAAGTTCTTTGGAAAGTGAAACATTCTCAGATTGGTTTTGAAGGGAAGACCTCTGAAGTCTCGAAGGAGAGGGCAATAGAGTTACTTCAGGAGAGTGCTGTAAGGGAAGAATTTGATGGTTCCTTCAGGGCACTAGGTTGGAGGGAATAGTGTGACAGGGGCTCGGAGAGAGAGGAAGTGAAGGCTTAGTGGCTGTTACAGGAGTAGTCGGACTAGATAAAGGAGGTAAAAGGGCATCAACGGATGGATTGAGAGAGGTTAGGTCGTGTATGAGGGTTTGATAGCGATAGAGCCTTGTTTTGGAAGGGGAGACTTCGATAGAGTGTTACTCAAAAGCCAAACCGAGGAGTTGATAGCCAGCTTTTCCTCACTGGACAGGGACAAATAAAAGGGATGGCACAAAGCTTTAACTTACTAGATAGGCTACCTTCGGGTTCATGCTGTGACGCTGGAGAGACTCTAGAGGATTCATTCAAGAATGTCGATGAAGGATCATCTTCTGTGTTAGCTAGGGGACTCCTCAATAGTTCATACTCATCAAAAAAGTCCTTAATAAATTTTCCCTTACAATCCCTTCGAAGGTGACCTGTAAGGCGACCTTGGATTCTCTCAATGGTAAAAGCCTATTAGGTTTGTTAGATTGAATTTGGCCTTTAAGGTCAATGAACTCTTCCAATATTCTACTTCAAATATTGTCTTCCAACTTTTCCACCACCTTTCTTGAGTGTCACTATGATCCCCTAGAATTTAATTTTTTTGAAAAGCTTCTTGGCCCAAAACTAGTTTGAGTTAGCTTATGGAATTTCTCCTTCAAACAAGGCTTTGACAACCACCAAACATTGTTGATTGTTGTCTTTTTTATATTTGAACAGAGACGAAAGGCTTTGAAGAGTAGTTAGGTTATGACACCGGGTAAAGTTTTGTCATAGATTATTAATTGTAGGGCAAGTTAAAAAGAGAAGGTGTTAATCCTCATCTCTTTTGTATAACAATTATTTTAAATTTATGTGGTGCTTTCAAGCCTAATGGGATCATGAGAGTTATGCCATTCTTAAGGAGAAATTTTCAAGGCTTTGTGTCTTTCCATGATCTCGACAACCCATTTTGTGGAAACTGTTCTCTTTACTAAAGTTAACTTGTACTAAAGTTAGCCCATACGAAATCCGTGAATAATTTTACCAACCATTGATAGGCTATGGTTGAGGAGACCCAAGATGGAGAATAATACATGTGAGTGGTGCACAACACTTGGGGCAAATTTAGAATTAGGTTGTTTGGTAGGTGGGTTTTGTAATCCATTTGTTAATTTTATTGGCTACCTTGTGAAGGACACTCGAGTGGTGCCCAACGCTTGGGGCAAATTTAGAATTAGGTTGTTTGGTAGGTGGGTTTTGTAATCCATTTGTTAATTTTCTTAGCTACCTTGTGAAGGACCACATTCCCAGCACAGGATGCATAGAATATGAAGGGTATCCCCAACAATTTAAAAACTCGTTGAATCTAGTTCTATTATTGACCCACGAGCCAAAGAGCATCTAATTGATTCAAATGAAGACATAGAGTTAAAAATTTGGTGTAGTAAAACTTCAAAGAGATAAGAGAGAATTCACCAAAAAACTTCAAAGATAAATCTTTAAGACCATAGATACCAAACATTTACCATGAACAACATCAATAATATAGAGAGAACCCTTAAGGTAGGGTAACATTATTGATTTTTCTCAATTATTTCTCATGGAAGGAATCATTTTACAAGTCATGCTTTGCTTATTACAAGACAATACAATTCAACACATATACAATACAATGATATTAATGAGACTATTCCAATATTATGGTCACATTATATTCCATTATCCTCATGGGTATCTCATATCCCATATTATTTTCCTATGTACATTGCATTCACATGTTTTGTTCTCAAAACATTAGAATAAGCCATATAATATGATCTTCTAAGCAATTTAGTCAATTGGTACCATGCATATATCCATCTTATTGAAATGTTGACATATGGTCCAATTGTGGCCTTTCATTGATTTTGATTTTGTCTCTTTGAGATCCATGTCTTCATCGTGTTGGTTTGTGGCTATAATATTTTTTTTAATTACATAGTTGGACTACTCCAATATTTTGGTCACATTATATTCGTTATCCCCTTTGGTACCTCCCTAGCTACTCCATACTATCCCATATTATCCTCCTAGGTACATTGCATTCCATCCCCCTTGGCATGTTTTGTCCTCGAAACATGAGAATAAGCCATATAATATGATCTATAAGCAATGTAGTCGACTGGTACCATGCATCTTGTCCATTCCATGTTTTTTTCTCGAAACATGAGAATAAGCCATATAATATGATCTACTAAGCAATGTAGTTAGCTAGTACAATGCATCTATCCATTCTATTGAAATGTAGACATGGTCCAATTGTGGCCTCTCCTTGATTTTGATTTTGGTTTCTCTTTGAGATCCATGTCTTCATCGTGTTGCTTTGATATCTCTATGTATTGCTTTTAGTCCCGTGCTTCCATGCTAGTTGCCTCTCTGGTTCCATGTTGATCCATAGTAAGTTTGTTGACACTAATTTCTTTGCCTTGATGATTGTTGTTTCTTTGAGTGGTGGGTGGTTAAGAACATGTGTTTCCTTCCAAGAGGTCACAAGTTCAAATCCACAGGGAGGTAGGGTATGTATACCTTCATTGACTTAACCAGTGAAATCATTGGGCGAAGGGGGTCTCATACACCAATTTGGTGTCTGGCTTGGCCGTGACCTTAAAAATAGATTATTATTATTATTATTATTATAACAACCTTAGATATTGATTATTCTTTCTTGGACTCTTTAACATTTATTTCCATAGTTTCATGTTTATGTTTATGCTTTTGCTTTGGACTCTTTAACATGTATAACAATCTTAGATATTGATTATTCTTTCTTGGACTCTTTAACATGTACTTAGTTTCATCTTCCTGTTTATGCATTTGCTTTAGCTTTTCATCAATTTCTTTTCTAGGCACCTTTTTTTACTCAACCTTGGATTCTTCATCTGATGTGTGATGATGTACTACAGTTTGTTTGAAGGCAAGTAATTTTTTATGTGCTTTCAGGTTTAATAAGAGAAATATCCTTCAATGTGATTTTCCTTTTTTTGTACTATAGCTTCAAAAAGTTCTTTTGTACATTAATATTCATTGTACCAACTGAGTCCATCAAAGGATATTCCAACACAACATCCACACCATTGAAATCCATATGATGAAAATTAGAGTGCAAAATATATTTTCATCTTCATTATTTGTTTTTTCCAAAATCATTTTTTTTCCACTTTCTACTATGGTGACTTTTGGCTTTCCCATTTTATCCATTAATTATTGTATTGTGTATGTGTTGAATTGTATTGTCTTGTAGCAAGCATGGCTTGTGAAGTGATTCCTTCCATAAGAAATAATTTATGGCCTTACCCTACCTTAAGGGTTCTTCTCTTTATATATGTCCATTATGTAATTAAAAAGAAATAATATAATAATAAGTGGTAGTTGGCATAAGATCTCTAGGAATACTCATGAAAAAATATACACATAAGTATTATTGTATTGTATATGTGTTGAATTGTATTGTCTTGTAGCAAGCATGGCTAGTGGAGTGATTCCTTTCATAAATAATACTTGATGGCGTTGCCCTATCTTAAGGGTTCTCTCTATATTATTGGTGTTGTTCATGGTGTTAAGGATATCTTTGAAGTTTCATGGTGGATTTCTCTTATTGTTGAAGTTTTACTACTAGTGGTATTAAGGCTATTTCACATGAATTGTGAGAATTTTTGGACACAAAGTCCAAGAAGTTTTTTCTTTTTTTGTAGATTTTTGACCAAAAAAGAAAGATGAATATATATTGTGCACTCTATAAAACGAGAATTTTTTTTTTCCACTCTGTTAGAAAATTCTCTCAATTCATGTGAAATAACTTTAATACCACTTGTAGTAAAACTTCAAATATAATAGAAATCCAACATAAAACGAAAATGAATATATATTTGACAGTCTATAAAACGAGACTTTTTTCTCCATTTTGTCAAAAAATTCTCTCAATTCATGTGAAATAGCTTTAATACCATTTGTAGTAAAACTTCAAATATAAGAGAAGTCCAACATAAACTTCAAAGATACCTTTAACCCTAAAGATAACAAACATTCTCCATGAAAAACACGACCGAAGAACCTTTAAGGTAGGGTAACACCATCAATTATTCCTTATGGAAGAAATCACTCCACAAACCATCTTTGTTACAAGACAATACATTTCAACACATACGATACAATTTATACTTATGTGTATTTATATTTTTTCATGAGTATTCCTATAGGTCTTATGCCAACTACCATTTATTATTATATATTTTTTCTTTTAATTAAATAGAGGACATATATAGGATAATGTCATAAATTATTCATTGGGGAAGGAATCACTTCACAAGCCATACTTGCTACAAAGCGACACAATTCAATATAAGCTATGCTTGCTACAAAACAACACAATTCAATATACAAGCAATACAATGATTAATGGATAAAATGGGAAAACCGAAAGTCACCATAGTAGAAATCTATATCTGCTAACAAAAGAAGTGGAAAAATCTTGAGTTTAGTTGAAAAAAAAAAGAAAGCACATGAAAAATTAAACTTTGAATCACCATCCCAAGAAACAACCCCAAAATAATATCCAAATGAAATAGTATTGAAACAATCTAAAGACAAAATTTAGAATAGAGATTAATATTAAGAGGAATCCATGTCAAACTTTGTAGTAAAGTAATTGCATAGAGGTAAAAAAGTCGAAATGTGAAAAAAGAGAGACATGAACAAGAATAAAGCTCCACAATCTACTACTATGTAAATAGAAAAAAAACCATCAAAAAGAAGGCTTTAGAGACCTAATGTTGCATCCTTGGAACCCAACTTTGCAAAAAATCCAAATCAAATAAGCCATAGATGTTTAAGGAATATGAAATTTGACTAAAATAAAAACTAATTATTTTATAAATCAAAAAATAAAATAGCTTTAGAACTTTGTCTGAAATGAGGATACTAGGGGAGTCACTACCCTTTATGATCCAAAGTATCTAAACTTAAAAAAATGTTAATAAGGTGTCATTGTATTATATCTGTGTTCTAGTAATTGATTCAATGTAATTCATCTTGATTACAAATGTTTATGATTGTGGGGATTTTGTTAAAATTCAAAGTAAATTTACTAATTTCAATTATAATCATTCTAGGGGACATCAACTTATTTTTTGAGAACCTATATTTGTAGAAGATATTATGTTTTATAGAATTTGATTGATATAAACTTGCAACGATTTTTTTTTGCTTACTCTAGGAAAATTTTAGGAGCTAAATTTTACCATTTGGTTAATATTCCATTTTTCTCCAAACATAATTTGTCCAAATTTCTATAGAATAAAATTATTTTACTTAAAAAATGACCAAAAAATTCTAAAAAATATTTTAAAATTGTGAAAATTTGAATATTTTTACAATAGTATCGTCAACATTTGTAGTTGACATTTAAAGAATTAATAAGATTGGTAAGGTTTCTACACTTATAAGCTAAGTATGGATCCTTAAAAGTTTCCCTTTTTAGATTACTTATTAACCCATGTCTCATTCTTTGATGATCGAATGAACTCAAGAATCATTCGAATATTGTCTCTAACCACATTCCCTTCTTGAAAATGTAGTGTCTTATGATCCACATTCCCATCTTCTTGAAAATGTAGTCTCTTATGAACATTTGATGGTTTCCTTTCAAATTTAACCCTTATTGGTTTGAACTTCAAGGGTTTGACTAGTAGCATAAGATTAAGTACAAAAAAGAATTTAGAAAATAGATGAGGATTACAAGTCATAGTYGAGGACAAGACAATTTGATAATGCTTATGTGTTGATAAGGCATCAAACTTACAATGAAATGTAAAATTATCACAGGTACTCACAAACACGATAATAACCTTCTAATTACATCACAAAGGTAATGAGTTCGAAATCACAAAAATATTGAGGCTCTAAAAGTTGTGAGTTAGGATTTTCTTGAATAATCTGAATGGTGGATTATAGAAACCATCTTATTGTTATGAAATATCTGTACTTGAAAGAGCTTGAMCAAATACAAATTAGATTACTAAAGTTCTATTACTATTTAAAGTAGGGAAATTACTAAAATTATGATCTTACATGTAAAATTTCGAACGTTGAAAAAATTGTGGCACCTATGTGTAGCCTTGATCACATGTGTAGCCTTGATCTAAAAACCACTTTAAAAGATGGCAACTTGAACACTATAGTGTATAGCTTGGTTGCCAAAGAATTGGAATTGGAAACTTTTTTTCCCTTATTGTGTCTACGATGCAAGCAATAAATGTATTCTCAAGATATGATTACATTCAATTATTCATTGCGACATAATATAAAAGATGGAACATTGAAGCCCATCCCACATATACTCCAACCAAGCTTTTAATAAAAAGGTTATATATGGTTTGATTTAATCAAGGATAAAGGTGCTTTTTTTGGAACTCCCAATTCTTTCAATGACCAAATTAGTAGGATCCTTAAAAGCCAAAAAATTATTTCATGGTTCCTTTTTGCAAATGCATGCACACACATGTCGTTTTCTTATTGCATCATATCTAAGATTTTTGAATATGTTTTGTATAATGTCTCCCCGACCCCCATCTCACCCCACCCTCATATATGATGGTGGGGGAGATAATTGTTTCAAATACGTTTCCCTCAATATCGATATTTGTTTCAATGCAACTTAGGATATAATATAAGAATAACCCCTTTCTCCCTCCTTGTATATCATAATGGAGGAAGTCTTGGGGAAATAATTGGAGTATGCCTATCAAAGAGGCCTCCTATATGGAATTGAAATAATAAGAGGAATAAAAAACAACTACCATTCTCCTTGTGTTGATGATACCCTCTCTTTGGAAGGTACTGCCATCATCATTGATGGGAGATTGAAAAAATTCTAGATATCTACATTAGCATTTAGCATTTAGAGGACAAATGAAAGAATGGGAGATCTCTCCATTTTAGCTACACCTAATCCTAGTAGTACATATATGCTTTTTAAAGGATTTTAATAGATTCCTAAAGACTTCTTTTAGTGGGGCCACTTTTCTCATTGAAAGTATACTATAGGAGTATCCAACTAGCCTTTAGAGCTAAGATTTTATGGAATTTAATCTTTTAAAAAATGGGTTTTTGAAAAGAAATCACATTTTAAAAGTACTCTTCTTTTCAACATAGAAGAAGAATTCTATAAATTGAGAGCCATCTTATGTGAGGTTTGCTAATGTGGATAATTATAATTTCCCCCCTCATTTATTATCATTTCTCATGCTTTCTAAGAAACATAAAAACTTTTGATCATGGAAAGACAAAGAAATTAGCAAACAATCATTGGGAGATCTTCAAGCCTTGAATAATGTGAAAACATTGAAAAGCAAAACCCATTTTTTTCCTTTATAGAAATTTCCATATTGAATAAATCAAGACCAAACCAAATGGCTATGGTGGAAAAATAACAAGGAATTCTAAAACCCCCCATAAGGATTAGCGAGACATTGACAAATCATTGTACGGGAGCAACTCTTATTAAAACCAACATAAAAGATCAAATAATATTAGGGAGAATATGAGGAAAAGGGGGTCTTCATTCGAAGATTATAAGAGAGCTTGATCATTGTAGGGGAGCAACTCTTATTAAAACCAACACAAAAGATAAAATAATATTAGGGAGAATATGAGGAAAATGGGGTCTTCATTTGAAGATTATAAGAGAGCTCGAGGTTGACACTACTTATTCCAATTACAACTCCATCCTTCCCGGACATTTATGAATGATATGTAGTAAAAATTTCAATTTGTGGAGGGTTTTGAGCACATTCATTTAGAATTGTTGTAACTTGCTCAACGAACTTTAGGAGCATATGATCAAAGTCTCCACTGTTCACATATTCCTTTAGTTTTCAATGACATTTACCTTGTTACATGCCTTATGACCCCTCTTTTCCAACATACTACTGAGTGTAAGCTATCCATACTAGAACTTTGTAAGCTCTTATTAGAACACAAGCATGCGTGCGTCTACCATTAACACTTAGGACTAGATCAATGATTTCACAATTAACTCTTCAATTTTTTTAGGACTTTACAATTCCCTTTATGACACTAAAAATAACTCAAACTCCTCTTACTTAACTCATCCTATGTGTCCATCCTTGATTCCAATCGACATACCCGTGCAAAACAATTGTACTTTTTGATAGAACATTCCATGGAAAATAGGTGTATCTATCCACATAAATTAATTTTATTTAGTACATATAAAACAAGTGGCAGGGCATTCAATGCCACTAGGCATATTTTTAAATCCAATGTCTAGCCATTTAATGCCAAGTTACTTTGGTAGGAAGTGGAATGACGATAAAGATGAGATTGTTACCAGTGACCATGTTTTTCTATATGTTTGAAAGACATTGAGGTTGTAAACATTGCTTCAGTGTTCCTCATGAGTTGGATGAGGTATGCGAATGCATGCATACCCACTACTTAGCTACGTGCCCAGATATTTAAAGTATCATTAGCGTTTGATATTTAAAGTATCATTAGGCTAGTTGGTTCAACAAATGAATTAACTAAATCAGTGAGTTAAACAATCATTGGTGCCATCTATTGGGTAGGTGTTATATTCTTTGCATGTGTGTGGGGGAGCACATCAAATTTGATGACCGTGTCTGGCGATCCCATCACTTGTCGCTCTTTGTGGGTGTGTGTGTCAGGCACTTTTCTTTGCTATTTTTAGTGGTTTTCTAAATTAATCTCAGATTAACTTTGTGGGTGTGTGTGTCAGGCATTTTTCATTTCTATTTTTGATGGTTTTCTAAATTAATCTCGGATTAAGGGATTAGGGTTTTGGTCCCTGCATAATACCTAAAATATTGTGTATATATTGTGAAATTAATACAATGAAGAGTTGAGAGGTGCGACACCAAGGAAGAGTGGTTTTCTCCTGGTTGAGGGTTTCCAACGTAAATCTCTATGTACTATGTGTGAGCCATTGCCTAATTTATGTTTTGCTTAGAATCTGTATGCATTATTTTACTTCACAGATTTAAAACTTACAAGAGGTATCAAAGCACATTTTTTACTTTAGGGGGATGTCTTTATTGTTGAGGGTTTGGCTTGGTCTTGATAAATCAAGTTTATCTTGGGTCTATGATAAACCTGGGTTTAGTGGGAGCTTTGCAGTGGTGATTCATGTGTTGGAACATAATGACAAGTAGTTCTAGAATCGAGATTGAGAAGTTCAACGGTAAAAACTTTGAGCTATGGAAGCTCAAGATGGAGGACCTTCTTGTAGACAAAGAACAATAGATTGTTGTGGATCCTGGTACACAACCTATTGGTACATAAACTATTGGTACACAAACTACTAGTACTCAATCTATTGGTATGTCGAAAGAAGATTGGGAGAAGATGAATAGAAGAGCAAGGAGTACAGCTCGACTCTGCCTAGCTGATTCAATGTTTTTAAATGTGTCGGGAGAATCTACAACCAAGGATTTGTGGGAAAAGTTGGGGAATTTGTATCAATCGAAGTCTTTGTTAAACAAGTTGTTTCTTTTAAAGTTGTATCATCTTAGAATGGAAGATGAAGATTCTGTGACAGAGCATCTAAATGCCTTCAATACTCTGGTAAGTCAACTTGGATCTGTTAATATTATGCTTGCAAAAGAAGATAAGTGTATTACTTTGTTATGTTTTTTGACAGACTCTTGGGATAATATGGTTGTAGTAATTGGTATGAGGATGTAGTTTCATACTTGTTATCAGAAAAGATGAGGCGAAAAAGCATGGATAGTCATAACACATATGCTTTATTTGTAAGAGGTCGTCCCAAAGATA
>ML779287.1:328443-357866 GCA_009831015.1 Picea engelmannii
GAGGGGGTGGAGAGGGGAGGTGAAGATCTAAATCTAAAGGTAGGTTTAAATCCCTAGGAAAATCTTTGAGGAAATGTTGAAAATGTGGTAAAGCTGGGCATTATAAGAAAGATTGTAAGTTTAAGAAAGTTGATAAAGCAAAGGGATCTAATGATGCCTCTTCCACATAGACGAGAACCTCCACAAAAGGAGGTGATGTTTACCTGGTATATACAATTACACATGTAGACCATGCTGTATGGTTGATCGACTCAGGTGCATCATTTCATATGACTCCTCACAGGGAGTGGTTCAGTGAATATGAAAAGTATGATAGTGATGATGTCTACCTAGGAGATGAATCGACAACCAAAATCATGGGACGTGGAAGGGTTAAGTTATTGTTGAAAGATGAAAGGATTAGAACTCTCCCTGGAGTTCTGTACATTCCAAATCTAGTTAAGAGCCTAATATCTGTAAGTAAGTTGGATGATGTAGGTGTGGATACTTTTTTGGGAAAAGGAACCTGCAAGATGGTTAGAGGAGCAATGGTGTTAATGAGGGGAGTTCGATGTGGAACTTCGTACAAGTTATCGGGAAGCAATTATACTGGTGGGTGTAACAATTCTATTGTCCTTGAGCAGAGAAATAAAGAAGGCAAAATCCATACTATCCCTGGGAAGAATACCATGCTATGACATTAAAGATTGAGACATATTGGAGAAAAGGGCCTTCAAACACTACACGGTAAGGGTATGGTTGAAGGTATGTCTAACATCCTCGATTTTGAATAAGAAGAATCTAAATCTAAAGGTAGGTTTAAATCCCTAGGAAAATCTTTGAGGAAATGCTGAAAATGTGGTAAAGCTAAGCATTATAAGAAAGATTGCAAGTCTAAGAAAGTTGATAAAGCAAAGAGATTTGATGATGCCTCTTCCACAGAGATGAAAACCTCCACAGAAGGAGGTGATGTTTACCTGGCATCTACAATTACACATGTAGATCATGATGTATGGTTGATCGACTCTGGTACATCATTTCATATGACTCCTCACAGGGAGTGGTTTAATGAATATGAAAAGTATGACGGTGATGATGTCTACCTAAGAGATGAATCGACAACCAAAATCATGGGACATGGAAGGGTTAAGCTATTTTTGAAAGATGAAAGGATTAGAACTCTCCCTGGAGTTATGTACATTCCAAATTTAGTCAAGAGCCTAATATATGTAAGTAAGTTGGATGATGCAGGTGTGGATACTTTTTTGGGAAAGGGAATTGCAAGATGGTCAGAGGAGCAATGGTGTTAATGAGGGGAGTTCGATGTGGAACTCTGTACAAGTTGTTGGGAAGAAATTATACTGGTGGGTGTAACAGTTCTATTGTCCCTAAGCAAAGAAATAAAGAAGAAATAATCCATACTATCCCTGGAAATAATACCATGCTATGACATCAAAGATTGAGACATATTGGAGAAAAGGGCCTTCGAACACTACACAATAAAGGTATGGTTGAAGGTATGTTTAATTACATCCTTGATTTTGATTTATGTGAACATTGCATATATGATAAAAAAAATAGAGTAAGATTCCCATCTAATGCTACAAGAGCAAAGGGAATCTTAGACTTGATACACAGTAAATCTATGTTTCATTCATAGATGATTTTTTGAGGAACACATGGATTTATTTTCTTAGGAAGAAATATGAGGTATTTGATAAATTTAAAGAGTTTAAGGCTTTGGTAGAAAATTAGATAGAAAATAAAATAAAGGTGTCGAGGATAGATAATGGTGGAGAATTATGTGAGAATGAATTCAAAGAGTTCTGTAAGAAGTGCGCTATAGCAAAGCATAAGACTACTCTATACACACATCAACAAAATGAAGTTGTAGAAAGGATGAACATGATGTTGATGGAAAAAGAAAGGAAAATACTCAATGGTGTCATGTTAGGATAGAAATTTTGGGCAGAGGCAGTGGGTACTGCATGTTACTTGGTAAATAGATCACCCTTGTCAGCGTTGGTGGACAAATCTCCACGAGGCATGGACTGGTAAGAAACCCTCTCTTGAACATCTCCTAGTGTTTGGTTGTGATGCTTATGTACATGTTCCAAAGGAAAATATGAGTAAGCTGGATAATAAAGATGAAAAGTGTATATTTATTGGTTATAAATATGGTATGAAAGATTATAAGCTTTGGAACCTAGAAACTAAGAATACTGTTTATATTTAGGATGTTTTTAGAGAGGTTAAAGATGTTCCCAAACATGAATTTCTACCTAGGCAAGAAGAACTTGAGAAAACAGAGTTTGATTTTGATGATGCAAAATCCAAATCAACGGAAGAATATGAATAAGAAGAAGAAGCTCCTCATAGTCCAGTATTGAGGAGATCAATGTGGGAAAGAAGACAACCATAAATGTATAGTCCACCTGATTTTTGTGTTGATTTTGCTTTATCTATGATCCAGATTTAGGAGCGAAACAAATTGATTACAAACTGAATATCATAAACACAGAGATATGAAGAATAACACAAATATCCAATGAACAATATCTTCTATTAAATAAATGAAATAGGCTGAAACTGTAAAACTGCGGAACTGAAGCACTTGCTTGAATGGTGGTAGCTATCTCTGAGAAGAGATGTGGCTAATACGTGCATCCGTGTGAGAAGAATGATTACAATGAGGCTCAAAAGGCCTTTTTGATATTATTCATGAATGCCAAAACCCTAGACATCTAAAAACCTAACCCTAGAAGGTGAAACACCAAAAGTCATGTGGGCCCCTATGGGTAAGTTGGTACCTCAACTTCCCAGGGTTGTAACTTTTGCATACGACCTCCGTTTTAGGCGCGTGATAAACCGTTGGAAAGGTCTTTCAGAGAGATACACATCTCGCCGTCAAATTGTGACACCGTCTACAGTGACTATGGAGAGCCAAAAAAACAATGTTTAGAGCCCCAAAATGGCCCTGGAAGTACAGTAAGATGTGATGACATGAAAACATACAAAATAAGCCAGTTAGATTAGGCGAGAGGCCACTAGTATCCACCTGGAGGATGTGTGGGGCTTCAAAGAACCCCAAAAGTGTAGAACCCACAATTACAAAGAAGTACAGAAGAACGTGTTGAAAAAAAACGGACAAGAGGAGCCAGTTGGAATATGTGGGTGGCCACCAATATCCACCTAGATCAATCCTCCCCCCTTAGGAAGCAATGGTCTCCATTGCATTGAGTTCCCCCATCAGGTGAGGAAAATTCTACTGGATTTGGCCCCGGGTGAGCCACTTGCCTTGGTGTAGGAGTTGCCCTGCCTTGACAACCCGATAAAGCTAAATCCTCTGTTGGCGAGTTCCCTTGAATTGTGTGTCGACTATCTAATCAGTGGATGCTTGTTCCATGAAATCATGGTTGAGCTCTGTTGGTGTCAGTTGTTCTGCGATCTCTGAGCTGTCTACTAATGGTGGAAAATATGGCCGAAGTTGGTCCACATTGAACACTGGATGCAGGCCAAGGAAGGGTGGAATGTTGAGCTCAAAAACATTGCTACCCACAACCTTGGTGATAGTGTAAGGCCCATAGCGAAGTGGGCGAAGCTTCCGATGGGGCCCCGTGAGACACTCCTTCTGCAAATGTAACCAGACTTTTTCGCCAACCTGAAACTGGTGTGGTACCCTGTGTTGATCATGGTGTTGCTTGTACTTAGAATTGGATTTCTGTAAAATCTCTTGGACCTGTTGGAGGATGTGCTGAATCAACTCAATGAATATGGTGGGTTTGTTGGTCTCAAACTGAACATGGGAAGAGTCTGTCTGTGTGGTGGCAAGAGGTATTGCAACATCTATGGGACCTAAGGGTTGGAATACCAACCCCACCTAAAATGGGCTATGGCCGATGGAGCTATGGAGAGCCTTGTTGTAACTATGTTGAACATAAGGGAGACTCTTATCCCATGTACATGGATGCTTAGAGTTGTACATGTGCAGGATGTGCAAAATCATCTGATTGGCAACCTCTGTTTGGTCGTCTTTTTGTGGGTGGAAAGAAGTGGATTTAGTGAGCTTGGTGTCCAACAGTGACTAGAGACTCGACCAAATTTGATGAGGAACCTACTGTCCCGATCAGAGATGATGATCTATGGTATCCCAAAATGGACCCACACTCGTTCGAAGAAGAGCTTGGCAGTATCTTCCACTGTGATATTATTCTTGCAGGCTGTGAGGATGGCCATCTTCGAAAACCAATCAACGACCACAAATGCACAGTCATTTCCTTGCTTGGTGGACGAAAGGCCAGACATGTAATCCATTGAGATGGATTCCCAAGGCTTCTCGGGAGTAGGAAGAGGGGTGTATAAACCTTGCTTCTTAATGGCTGACTTGACAATGGCACAGACAGTGCACGATCTAATATACTTGCCGACGTCCTGTCGAAGTTTTGGCCAATAAAAATATTTCTAAAGAATGACCACAGTTTTCTCCACACCAAAATGTCCTGCCATTCGACTGTAGTGGGATTCCCAGATCATCTTTGCACGCTCGCTTGTAGGAACAGAAAGATGGCCCATATGGCATAATATTCCATCTTGAATGTGAAAATTAGTGACAATTGCACCTGTACCCAAGCGTTGATAGGTGGTGGCAAAGTTCAGATCTTGCTGATAAAGTTGGGGCTACTCAGATGCCTCATGTCTACAGGAATGGAGCACAGTGCTGAGTGCAGCCACAGGAGGTCGACTGAGGCAGTCAACGACACGATTTGAGATCCCTGTCTTATACTTGATGTTGAGATGGAATTGTTGCAGGTAGGTGGACCACTTCTGATGGCGGTGGTTCTGCAATTTCCCCTATGTCTGTATGAACTGAAGAGGCTTGTGATCAGTGTGGATGATCGTCTCCTTTCCTAGAATGTAATGTTTCCATTGACGACAGACTTGTACAATGGCATACATTTCTTTGTCATACGTGGGGTATTTACGGACAATATCTGAGAGTGTCTCACTATGGTATGCCACCGGATGGTCGTGTTGAGTGAGAGTTGCGCCTACAACATAGTCAAATGCATTAGTCTCAATCTCAAACGGTTGCTGCAGATTGGGAAAGGAGAGTACTAGAGCTGAGTGCAAGCGGTGCTTCATATCATCGAATGCTCGTTGTTGTTCCTCCCCCCACACAAACTTTTCCCTGCCACCTATGCAATATGGGAGAATCCTAACACGATCCGTCGGTAGAACTTTGTCATTCCCAAGAAGCTCCAAAGCTCAATTAGTGTGGTTGGGGTTGGTCAGTCACAGATGACTTGGATCTTAGTTGGATCAACATGTACCCTATGCTCATCAACAATGTAGCCCAGGTATTGGACCATGTTCATGCCAAAAGAGCATTTTTCCAAGTTGGCATATAGCTTGTGTCGTCGCAGAGTGCTCAAAACTTGTTGAATATGCTGCATGTGCTCCTCCCAAGTTCTGCTGAAGATGAGGATGTCATCCAATTATACCACCACAAAGGAGTTGGTGAAGGGTCGCAATACATCATCCATCAACCTCATGAAAGTGGCTGGTTCATTTGTTAAGCCAAAGGGCATGACCAACCATTTAAAGAGACCTTCTTTAGATTTGAAGGTTGTCTTCCATACATCAATTGGTTTGATGGGAACCTGGTGGTAGCTAGAATTTAGGCCAATCTTGCTGAAGAACCTTGCCCCTTTGAGTTGGTCAAGAAGGTCATCAATCCTGGGAATTGGGTACCGGTTCCTGACTATGATTTTGTTTAAGGCTCTGTAATCAATGCAGAGTCGCCAAGTCTCGTCCTTCTTCTGCACCAGTACAATCGAGCTTCCACAAGGGGAGGAGCCGGGTCTGATGTGCCCCTTTTGAAGAAGCTCTTGTATCTGATGCCTAATTTCGTCATTTTCCATCAACGAGCGACTATAGATTGGTCCATTAGGTAGAAGTGCACCGGGGGTCAGATCAATTGGATGCTTGACTTGACAGTGCGCCAGTGCCCCGGTGGGTGAGGAGAAGATGTCTCTGTATTCTTCCACGATCTCGTCCACTTGCTTCTGCTGCAAAGATAATCTCTGTGTAGAGGCCACTATTGTGGAAGTGACCTTTTGCTTGCTGTGAGCACGGATCACAAAGAATACGAACTTTCGGGTCTGTGAAATGACCTTACTGCATTGCTTAACAGAGATTAAAGAAATAACGGTAGGCGACGCTACCTCTGGTATCCTGTACAATTGTATACCCAAAGTAATAATAACACTGTGGGGTCTAGAATCATACACAACATGAAGATTCCAAAATTATGGTTGTCCTAAAAGAACATCACAAACTTTAAGGGGAGCAATATCACACAATACCTCATATTTGAAAGGTTTGATGCCACAGGGTAGACGACATTGTTTGCTGACATGAAGATCTCTTCCTTAGTGAAGCTAGCTGATGGTGTAGGGTTGTGGGTGCAGTGCCGTTGGAAGGTCCATCCGCTTGACGACCTTTACTGAAATTAGGTTATTCTGACTTCCTCTATCGACAATGAAATGAAGCGGAGCCCCCTTTACCCACATCTGTGAGTGAAAGAGACATTCCCCTTCCTTTGGTTCTTCTAGTTCTCTTGACTCGATTTTGGTGGTAGCGACAATGGCACTGGGTTCAACATCGATAATCCGCTTCCCTCCTTCGGGATTTGATTCAGAATCAGAATCGGCCTCCGACTCAGAAGCCTTCAGCTCGGCCACGAGTGATTGCTTGGAGCGACATTCTTCAGTGTTGTGCCAAGGGATTTTATGGTACTCACGCCATTTTCCTGTGTCCTTCTTCGTCTTCTCATTGCCCTTCTTGTGTTGCGGCTTGGACTAGTTGTCCTGAGAGCGACCATCTCAACTTGGTCCCTTGTTATGTGGGTTGGGGCCGCCTTTACCCTACTTCGGCTGTGAGGAGTTTGCAGATCCAAACTCTCGCCTCTTCTACTTAAATTTTTGCTCGATCTTGACTTCGTATCTATAAGTCGTGCCCAATGAGGCGATGTCCGGAAACTCCATTTCTGTTTGAATGTATCTATACAAACAACCATGGTATTTGAGCACTAGATGATGCTCATAGTCTTTGATACCCAATTTGGTGCGCAAGGTATGAAAAATATTGGTGAAACCTTGTACTGTTTGGTCATTTTCTTGATGCAGGGTGGTCCATCTAATATACTAGTCCTCGTAGCTTCTAACATGGTAGTACTATTCTTTAATGGCATCCCAGAAGTAATCCCATGTAGGGGCCGCCACAAATATTGCAGATTCCTCGATGACCCTTTGCTTAGATCAAGTATCCCACCAATCCTTAACATGGGGGATGACCTCGAGGAGTGAAAAAGTAATCTTTTCCCTATCGGAAAAATTATGGACCGAAAAATACCCTTCAAGTAGATTCAACCATTTATCTACAACATCCACATCTATCAGTCCTTCAAATAATGGAATATTAAAATTTACCTATATCTTGAAGGGGGTTGCATGGTTGCTTGATGAAGATGCTTCTCACGTGGGAAACTGTCGAAGAATCTGCGCAAAGTTGTCCATCATTTCATTCCTTTGTCATGTGAGGGATTCCTTGAGCAACATTTTAATAGGATCTCCTGATCGATCATCTTTCTTTTTGTCCCCCATGGGTTGTTGTTGGGCTCGGTGCGACTGATCTTGCAACGACTCGATTGGTTCAAGTCCCAACTTCTTGTACCCAGATCTTGTCGGGGACATGCACGAAAAAAAATAAATGAAGAGAAAACCACTATGATACCACTGATCCAGATTTAGGAGCAGAACAAATTGATTACAGATTGAATACAATAAACACAGAGATATGAAGAATAACACAGATATCCAATGAACAATATCTTCTATTAAATAAATGAAATAGGTTGAAACTGTAAAACTCAAGAACTGAAACACTTGCTCGAATGGTGGTAGCTATCTCTGAGAAGAGATGTGGCTGCTACATGCATATGTCTGAGCAAAATGATTACAATGAGGCTCCAAAGGCCTTTTTGATATTACTCATGAATTCCAAAACCATAGACATCCAAAAACCTAACCCTAGAAGGTGAAACGCCAAAAATCATGTGGGCCCCTATGGGTAAGTTAGTACCTCAATTTCCCGATGTAACTTTTGCATATGACCTCCGTTTTAAGCTCATGATAGCCCGTTGGAAAGGTCTTTCAGGGAACTACACATTTCGTTGTCAAACCGTGCCTCCATCTACATTTTGACTATGGTGAGCCAAAAAAAAATGTTTAGGGCTCCAAAACGACCCTGGAAGTACAACAAGATGTGCTGACATAAACAAATACAAAATAAGCCAGTTGGATTAGGCGAGAGGCCATCGATATCCACCTAGAGGATGTGTGGGGCTTCATACATCCCCAAAAGTGTAGAACCCACAATTACAAAGAAGTACAAAAGAACATCCTGAACAAAAAAGGACAAGAGGAGCTAGTTGGAATAGGTGGGTGGCCACCAATATCCACATGGATCAATCTATTACTCATGATGATCCTAGAACAGTCACAGAAGTAGTGAATTCAGAGGATAGTAAACTCTAGAAGAAGGCCATGGTTGAAGAGATGGATGCCTTGGATAAGAATGAGGCATGGGATCTAGTTGAGTTTCCAACTAGAAAAAAGGCCACTGGCAACAAATGGGTGTTTAAGAAGAAGTTGGGTGTTTATTCCCAGGTAGAGGGAATTGACTTTGGTGAAATTTTTTCTCTTGTTTCCAAGTTAAATTCTATTAGATTTATTTTATCTGTGTTTGTTGCTTTTGATTTTGAAATAGAACTAATGGATGTGAAGACAACATTCCTACATGGGGATCTGGAAGAAGAAATCTACAAGAAGCAACTAGAAGGCTTTGCAGTGAAGTAAAAGAAAGAGCTAGTTTACAAGCTAAAGAAGTCACTATATGGTATAAAGTAATCACCTAGGACGTGGTACCAAAATTTTGACACATACATCCTTGGATTGGGATTTGTGAGAAGCAGGGCTGATCACAATGTATATTCCAAGCAGGTTGGTAATCACTTCATTGATGTAGTGTTGTATGTCGATGACATGTTGCTGGTAGGAAATAACATGGATGTTATCAAGTAGGTGAAATCACAACTATCCTCCAAATTTGACATGAAGGATATCGGTGCTTCTAACTTCATTATGGGAATGGAGATTAAAAGAAATCGTGCAAATAGAAAACTCTGGTTGAATCAGAGAAAATATGTTGAGATGATATTGCAGAGGTTGAATATGCAGGAAAGTAAACCGGTCAAGGTTCATATTCATGTTGGTGTAAATTTATCTGCAGTTCAATGTCCCAAGACACACTAAGAGGAAGGACATTGGACAACATTAAAGAGGGTTTTCAGGTATTTGCATGACACTTCTAGCTATGGATTGTGCTACCAAGGAAGACCAAGATTGGGTATAGTGTTGCACATACATGGGTTTGTTGATGTAGACTGGGCTGGAGATTTGGATAATAAAATATTTAGAAGTGGGTATGTGTTTAACCTATTTGGAAGAGCAATCAGTTGGATGAGCAAAAGACAGGTTGTAGTGACACTCTCAACTACAGAAATTGAATACATGGCAACCACTCATGCATGCAAGGAAGCAATATAGTTACAAAGATTGTGTTCAGGTATTGGGTTGGTACAACAAGCAATAAGGTTAGATTGTGATGGGCATAGTGAAATCTTCCTAGCAAAGAACCCATCTTATGATTCAAAGATAAAACATATTGATGTTCAATATCACTTTGTGAGAGACATGGTTGAAGACAAGAAGGTGTTGTTGGAGAAGGTTGACACTTTGTAAAATGTTGCAGATTCATTGACAAAGTTGGCGAGCTCCAAGAAGTTCTCCTACTGTAGTGAAACAGTGGGCATTGCTTCCCTAGATTGTTGACTATGTAATCATGTGACCCTCTATATGCAAAGAAAACAACAAGTGGGAGAATGTTGGGTAGGTGTTATATTCTGTGCATGTGTGTGTGGGGGTGCGTCAAATTTAACGACTGCATCTGAAGATACCATCACTTATTTCTCCTTGTGGGCGTGTGCGTCAGACACTTTCCTAGGGGGGTACCAGAGGGGGGCATGAGTGCCTCCCCTTGGTTATGTGGATCGTTTTTTCTATTTTAATGTTTTTCTATTTTTAGTAGTTTTCTAAATAAATCATGGATTAAGGGATTAGGGTTTTGGTACCTGTAGAATACCTAAAATATTATGTATATATTGTATTGCTAATGGTGAAATTAATACAATGAAGAGTTGAGAGGTGCGACCTTAAGGAAGGCTGGTTTCCTCCCGTTTAAGGGTTTCTAACGTAAATCTGTTTTGCTTAGAATCTGCATGCATTGTTTTACTTCACATGTTTAAAACTTACACCATCCTTGCTTTTGAAGCTTCTACAACCTTTGTTTTTGGCTCTATTACTAGTGTGGCTTGTCATTCTTCAAATAAGGACATCCAAGAGAATGATGCATCTATTCTTTCTAATGTATTTGATGATCTTTACTAAGTATTGAAACAAGTGTGTTTCCATGCAGTCGACCCAAGCACTTGTATCCCTTTCCTTATCGATTAAGATGTTGTTGCAGATTATATTATTCCACCATTGTCCAAAGTCTTGAGGGAAGGGACCATCAAGGGAAAGTAGCATGCAATAATTGCACTTGCTAGATTGGTATACGATGGGCTAATTGATGATGTGTTCATTGAGGGTATTCAACATTGTGGAATTGTTCTTAATTTGACATCTCTTCCTTCTACAACTAGTTTGGAAGGCAAAGCAACAAAAAAAACCCTTTGATATATACCTCAATAGATCTGCAAATATAAATCACAATAACCCAAAATAAACCATTCACCAATAATGAACACAATAAATAGAGAAAAAACCCTTGAGGTAGGGTAACACCATATACTAATCCTTAAGGAAGGATAACACTCCTCAATCAATGTTTGATACATTCAAAATATTCTTCACCATGCTTCAATACATTGCTTACACTTCTTTATATATCATTCTCTATCTTCTAGGAACATTCTAGAGAATGAATCTTCTAGAAAGCCTATTTATTATCTCTAACTACCACAATGAGCCTTATTTAATACTATGGTGGACCTATCCCACCTTACATTGAATGTCCTCCACTAATAATACATAAATCCATTCCCATTGGGTACCTCCCATATTACCTCCCTAGGTATAGTGCATTCCACCCCGCTTAAGCATGTTTTGTCCCTGAAACATGAGAAGATGCCATACAATATAACTGGCTAAGAATTGTAGTCAACTGGTACCAAGTACGACCAACCATCCATCCTAATGGAAGATGAACATGATGTCTAATTGTTGCATTGCCACTGTGATCTTGCTCTACATCGTGCCGATGTTCCCATGGGATTGATTGATGTCTTCTTGTAGTGCCGGTAGGCCTCCATACACCTTTTGATGGGTTTCCTTGCTGGTGCATAAATGTGTTAATGCTCACACCATTTTTTTGATGACTGTTGTGTTTCGATATGATGTGGATGGTGATATTCAACAACTGTAGGAATCTATCCATTTTTCTTAAATTCTGCCACCTGGTGTCCCTTGGAGTCAATGTCAACATTGGCTTCTTTATTGTGTCCTTCCTGTGGCTTTGCGTCACCTGCTTCTGTAGATTCTGCCTCTGATTCATCTTTGAGATCTACAATAACTTATTTGCTTGTCGTGGGCCCTTTTGTCTTACTAGGAGACACATCCTGCAATGCGATTTTCTTTTTTTTGTATCAAAGTGCACATTAAGATTAATTGTACCAATTGAGTCCATCCAAGGATATCCTAAAACAATATCCACATCAACCATATCTATAACATGAAAATCATAATGCAACACATATTTATCCATACCGAGTTTCAAATCTTTAAAAATTTGAACTTTTTCACCCTCAACGTGTGTGTTTTGAATATTCTTTGCCAGAACATGCAATCTATTAACCATCTGAACATTGATAAAATTGTGCATGCAACTAGGGTTAATAAAAACAATGACATTTACTTTATGAATACAACCATGAACCTGTAATATAGATTTTCCACATGAAAATAAACGCTTGGTGCATTCTTTATCCTCAATATTGGCACGAGGCCACTTGTCTAAAAATATTTTTTCAAGTGCTGCATCTGAAAATTCCTTAGAGGGAAGTTCATCCCACCATACCCTATCATCATCCCGTAAATTCCACCCTGCCCAATATTGTCAGTATTTGTCCCGTAATGATTTGATATGTTGGAGATATTCTTCAATACTAGGACTATCATCCTTTCCATTAAAATACATCTTTCTTGGAAGAAATCTTCAACAGAAAATAGGGTTTATTAATAACTTATGATGCAAATCGCGCGGCTTTTTCCAGAAAAACCTTGAAAAACTGTCGAATTTAAAATACTCATAACTTGACTTCTCAGATTTCGTTTCGATTGATTTTTTTTTTTGAAATTAGGTATTTACGAGAATAATTCAAATATCCAATTATTTTCTGTGAATTATGAGCAGGAATTTTCAGAATCGAGTCTGAAGTGCGTCGCCCCTTTTTTTACCTTGAATTTTTTTTTGCAAAATAAAAATAATTCTTCCCTTCTTTGGCCAAGGAAAGAGCTCTGATACCAATTGTTATATACCTAAATAAATATGCAAATATAACTCACAATAACCTAGAATAAACCATTCACCAATAATGAACACAAGAAATAGAGAAAAAACCTTTGAGGTAGGGTAACACCATAAATTAATCCTTAATGAAGGATACCACTCTTCAAACAATGATTGATACATTCACAATATTCTTCCCCATGCTTCAACACATTGTTTACACTTATTTATATAACATTCTCTATCTTCTAGAAACATTCTAAAGAAGGAATCTTCTAGAAATCCTATTTATTATCTCTAACTACCATAGTGGGCCTTATTTAATACTATGGTGGACCTAGTCCACCTTACATTGAATGACCTTTACTAATAATACATAACCCCATTCCCATTGGGTACCTCCCTAGGTATAATACATCCTTGAAGCACTTTTTTTGGTGGCCAAAGAAAACCAAGGTGGAGATTCAAATCGTCCTAGTACCACCCATGCAATGAATGGAGCACCCGATTAGAGTTCTTGATAAAATGATAATAAATGTGTCTTTGGTAAATCCAAGTTGCAAGGATAAAGTAGCGTTAGCACTTCAAATGTCATTAGACCATATAATTATCACATTGTTAGTAGAGGCACTGTGTGCATGCTATTCTTTGAAACATGCAAGAAATTGGTTAAATATAAAAAAAACTTGGCCTCATGTATGTTGTGCATTTATATATCCATCTTTAAGATTAGTGCTCCATATTAAAAAAATGCATGGTTAGTTTCTTTGATATCCCTATCTTTATCTCGACCAATGACATCCATAGATGAGCTTAGAGCTTAGTAACTCTAACATTTTTGTCAGTTTCCAATCTTCTTGAGCTCAGTACTAGAGAAAATCTCTCTTAGGGGGTAGCAAGGGCTTTAAACCAATGTTTCCAAGGCCATAGTCAATCCAAGGTAGTGCCTTAAATCAAGGAGACAATCTAACAACCAATCTTAAACCGACAACCTAAAATCAAGGAAGGTAGTGCATATTGGTGATTCCTACATAACCTTATAGTGCAACCTTAAACCTTGAGGAAAATGGGGTCTTAAACGAATGCCTATGTTTTGGTTAAGATACCAAATTTGATGCTTATGCTCTAAGGTCTTAAACCAATGCCTTCATTTTGGTTAATATACCAGTTTTGATGCTTATGCTCAAGGGTATTAAACCAATGCCTTTGTTTTGGTTAAGATATTAACTTTGATGCTTATTCTCTATCTGCCTTTGCTTCTATATACGATGCAACCCTTACTTTTGGTTATGATGTTTGCTTCACATAATAACAAGCCCTTTGGACATTGCTTTTGGTTATGAAACTGGCATCCTATAATAATAGGGCCTCTGTACCAATCTAATGGGAGAAATAATATAACATAAATATTTAGCTATGCCTTTTCTTATGTTGTTGGTTCTTTTGTAGGCAATGGATCCACTTATGATAAGAACTAATGGGTAGCGCGCCTAAGATTGAAAAGCACCACCGAGGATAAGAGTGAATACAATGACTATCGAAAGAGTAAACAAGATCTTAGTGTAACGTCAATCACTACCTTTTCCCTAGCTGAGTGTAACATCCCCGGTTTTAATTCCCACAAATTGTAATGTAATTTTATAAATGTGAATTACGCTGGTGAGACGATTTGAATGGGGAAAAGAGCCCATACTGATTAATATGGTTGGAGGACGAATTGTATATTGTGAACATTGAATGATTAATACAAGTAATACTCATTGGTTGTGATGCGAGAGGGATGAAAATGATGGAGGGATATGATTCCCCAAGAGAGAGGGGCCCTAGGGAGATTTTATTCATGGGTATTAATCCAACCCATATTCTTGAAATTATTATCATTGTGTAAAATTATTTTTTGTTATTGAGTGTTCCCAAGGCCAATCATTAAACTCATGTAAGAGGGTAGGTGTGAGGAGTCACATCCCATAGTTATTGGGAGCATGGGGTTGAAGTACAATTATCTTTGGGAAGAGTGAGAGTCAAGCAAGCAAGGGAAAAGAAGGAAATTCGTATGGAAAAAGAGAGTGGTTTTTGCATGCAGATTTTGGGTAGCAAGAGAGGATTTGAGTGTTAGGAAGAGAACCAACCATGCTATGCTTGAAGTCAACCATTGTTTGGCTGTGTGTTATGCTGGAAATGAGGCATGTGTGATTGTAAAAAATGATGTAAGCCTGTAGTTCATTTCCTATTGAGGAATTGGCTCAAGAGCCTTGTGAAGACTACTGTGAGCACTCATGGAACAATTGAGAGTTCCTTATGTTCCTAGCGAGATTCCTAGCCAACCTAGTGCACCAGAAGCCCTGATAAATGAATGGTATAACATGAGGGATTGTGAGCAGTGAAGGAGGTACATTCCTTGGGTTATGCAAGTTGTGGGGAAGAGAGAGCCAATGGATTGGAACCACTATAGGAGTAGAGCCTGGGTTTGGGTTGTTGAGTGTGGAGAGTGGAAAACCAGAGAGCTAGATCTCCTTGTGGAATCATAGCCTCAACTCAAGGGTGGCCTGCTATTGAGATTTGGAATAACAATGCTTATGGTTGGGAGGTTCATCCTTCGTATGCAACCAATTGGTTATATTTATAAACAAGTAACTGTTTCTGTTGTGTTATTTATGATTATTCTGCTATGTAAATGATATCTAAATGTTTTGTTATGTTTTTTTGGGTTTGAATGCATTCATGATTTTACAAATGTTGTAGATGCATGGGTAAATAAACATATTGTTTTACTGTAATTTTGTGGGCCTGCTACCCCTTGGGTTCTTTTATATGTATGGGGCATATTTAAATTCGTATTTAGCAGGAAAAGTCATATTCTGCAGTAACGAGACTCAACATGGATGTTGGATACATTACATTATGGTATTAGAGTTATAGGTCACAACACCGGGCCTTCAAATGCTTGCTACATGACAACCCAAGTTGTTTGGATTATATTTTCTTTTTGGGTGAAAATTATTTTTGCTATAGGACAAAAGTTCTTGAGTAAAATTATCTTATGTTCTTTAGTATGAGAGTTAAAGTTTATCATATATAAAGTTTTTAAAAATCCAAATGAGAGCATGCTATAACTATTGTGCTTGGAGATCCATTGGATTTGCCTCATAACCAAGGACTGAGACTGAGTTTCTAGATAGAAGGGAACTTCAGGGTTTTTAATCCTGGTATGTTATATAATGGAGGTTCCCCATAAATTCTTGAATGAAATAAACTAATTGCTATGGGATAGCAACAAAGGGGAGATTTTTGGTGATTAAACATTGTATTTCAACCCTGTAAACCATGATTAAATTAATTTCCATGGCCCTGGATTTTCAACGAGCAGTCACTTGCTCGATTTGGAAAACTGGATTGGAAGTTATACCCCCAAGAAGATCGATGCTCAACAAATACCGATCTAGTTCTGTGTGGATCCTTGGTCATCAATCTGCGAGCTGTATTTTTCTCTATCCCACATGCATGGGGCGAGGTTTGACGGAACAATTTATAAGCAAAATCCAACCTTTTGTTACTTATGCATGAAGCACAGAGAGCCGTGGAACCCCGTGGATCTCGTGAACAACATATACTTTTGGACCATGTTGAAGGGTCCGAATGGCCTGTCAAGCAGATGAGGGAAAATGCCCGATGACAGGTCCCAATCAGACCTACTCTCATTTGGTGTAGCGTTTTCTAGAATTTTATGGGCCTCACTACCACTCAGAATTAAAAGAAATAAAAGGGGAAAGAAAACAGACTGCCCCCAAAAGAGTTCTAATTAATCCTAAATCTAATTAAACTAAAATCTAACTAATCTAATCTAACTACTTCTAACCTATCCTGAGAGAAAAACTAGAAGATGAGCACAACTTAAAATGATGCTTTGACAACAGAAATAGTTTATGGTAGCCAACAACATGTTATGACAATAATACTACAAAAATCGCCTCAAATAGTTGAAGAAGAGAATTACAACATCATCCCTGCACTCATAAGAAATCACAACAACATAAGGATTCTAAATATTAAGCACATAAATAGTTCACATGATCAATACCCAGAAAACTCAAACCACAAATATGAATGTAGAATAGTCAAACAAGCATTTGGAAACAATTATGAGTTCAAAATTCCTTATGCTCTTTATTACTCAAAAGTAAAAGTACAATCCTTTGTTCCAAAGGGGAAAAGTCCATTCTCTATGCTATGAGTTTTATTTTATAAGACAAGAGAGAGACCCCTCCTTTCTCATGACCATTCATTTTCATTTTCTTTCCATTTATTTTCTCACATTTGGAAAATGAATATGTGAGCATTACAAAGAGAGTATGAATAGAATCATGAATCATTATTCTCATCCTCATATAGTTTACAAATGATATTTGTTTAAAAACAATCATTAACTCTGCCCATTTGCATTATCTTTTGTTCCTCGAAAGTTTCTGGGCATTTATGGCTTCTGCCTATTGATTAAGATTCCTTTGGATTATGTTCCTCTGTCTAAGCTTTCCATTGAGCTATCATTGGATCAATTTCATTGCTTGTAGCTTGAGATATGATTTCTTGAAGTCTGCATAGTCGGTTCTTCAATCAAATTCGGGTTCTACCTGTGTTTTTCGTTTTTGGACTTTTTTTGCTCTCAATCTGCTAGAAATTTCTATCATAGCCTATTATTCTCTCCTCAATCTTTCCATCAAGCCCTTCTGGGCCTAATTTCGTCACCTGTAGCTCCAGATACAACTGTTTGAAGTTGGTATGAGCAATTTCCCCCCCAAATATGTGGTCTGCTATGTTTTCACATTTTTTGATGCCTTCTATGAGTTTTTAGGCTTGGAGGCTGATATCAATGTGTTCCTCTCTCTGATACCTTTCCAACAAGGTATCATGGGTCTCATTTCAACACCTGTAGAAAAAGTTATGGCCGTTTAAAAATCGTCACTCAACAACCATTGATCAAGCCCGTCGGTTAATCTAGACCGTTGACTCTTGAGCCCACAAAAGAAAAAATTCACCTACATAAAAGATAAACATTTAGAGATGAGATGGATTAACCCATATGGATGGTCTGAATCACCATAATCTTCTCTAGTTTTCCCCTTTTATTTTATTTTATTTTTGCTTTTTAAACATTAGGAGAGTAATTAAAAATAAAATAAAATAAAATAAAAAACAAAATTAAAATGAAAACTAGCAAAATTATTCACATCATTTTACATTTATTTTTATTAACAAAACTAACAAAACTAATTACCCTAATCTCGTGTAAAAAAATAAATAAAATTAAACTAATTACCTCATTAACGAAAAATAAAAACTACCAAGACTAAAATCAATAAAATAATAACAATTATGCTATCCCCCACTAGGTTTTAACTAGTAACCTCTAAGGAAAAAACAAATTAACCATTAAGGCAATTCATTTAGGCCAATTCATGTTGATCGTTTTAGTTATTTTACGAGAAACAATTAATACACAAAGATAAAAAAAAAAAAAATTAAATAAAAATTAATTAAAATAAAAATAAAAAATAAAATGAAATAAATTGAATTCAAATAAAAATGAAATAAAATAATCATACACACACACATATATATATATATATATATATATATGTCAAGACTTATATATTAAATTTTTTTATCATTATTTAAAATTCTCATAAAAATATTGTAATTTTCAATGTATTTCAGGATTAATGAGAATTTGAAAGACAAGTTAAAGAAATATTTTCAGAAATCTCTATGATATAGGAGATTCTTATTTTTTTAGGAAATCCCTAGAAAATGAAAATATGTACACAGAAATTTGAATAAAAAAATAATAATAAAAAAGTAACAAAAACGATGGTAAGAAATATTTAAATAAAAAATGAATATATGTACAAAAGCACATTGCATCCTAGGTCTTAATTACATGATTTGTTTATTTAGTGTGAATTATTTTATAAAAAGAAATAAAAATAATTTACAAAGAATAAAATAATAAAATTAATTAAAATAAAATAAAATAATATACACGAAACGAATAAAATATAAATAAAATATTTTCAAAATAACAAAAATTAAAATTAAAACTAAGAATAAATTAAAATAAAATAAAATAATTATACAAAATCAAAATGAGATATTTATAGAAATATTTAAAAATAAAATAAAATAAAAAATAGAATAAAATGATATAATATAATTACAAAATGGGAACATTTAGAGGTATCTAGGCAAGTTGAGGTTCCATGGGTCAGGGTTCCTAGGATGCCAACATGTCCTGAGGGGTGACATGTGTCATCTTGCGATTTGCATGGGATTAGAGTGGGTCATTCAAAGTGGAGGCCAGTGTGTTGAATCTTAACCATTGATCGAGGGAGAAGGCTATTAGAGCGTCCAAGTGATGGGGTTCTGACGACAAGGAGGCTTGGGGACTTTTTGATTCCTTGGAGGCAATGACAAAGAGATATGGACCATTGGATCTAGAAGCGTCATCATCAGGGAATGAAAGGTTGGTGAGGAGTGTCAATGACAAGAGATCGTAGACGATGAGGGATCACCAAGTTAAGGGATCGCCGACGACGAGGGATCACCAAGTTAAGGGACCGTAGACGAGGAGGGATCACCGAATTAAGGGACTGTCGATGACGAGAGATTGTCGATGATGATGGATCACTGATGATGATGAAGAGTAAGAGCCACTGATAATCGTTGATATGGAGAGCAAGAATATCTGGGTGGTTTGTTTTAGGAAGGGTCATCGTCGGGAAATGGTGATCAGAGGTTTGGATAGCAGGAGAAAGGTTACAAGAAAGACCCGGATGATGAGGGATCACCAATGATGAGAAAGAACGGGAGCCAGGTTATGGCAGTGCCACGTGTCTAAGGATGCCAGCATGGAAGCTAAGCGAGGTTGGGGGTGGCTAAATTTCGACTAACTCGGGTCACCGAGGAGATAGGGACCGTTGATCTCTGGCTGCCGAGATTTGTTGGATCTATCAGATGAGGGCGTTATCATCAGATATGGAGTCAAGAGCGTTGAAGTGCTAGGGATAAGGAGGCCCCGACGACGTCGTCATCGGGGGATGTGATCGGGGGACTAGGAGGACATGAAGCAGGTAGATCCCGACAATGATGAGGACAGGTAATGGGTGCCACATCAACACCACGTCGGTACCACGTAATATGCCACATGGTAGTGAGGTGGAAATGTGAGTGAAGACTTAAGAAACTTTGGGATGCCATAACTTTTAGTCTGGGACTCGGATTTAAGTATGGTTATAGTCGTTGGAAAGCTCTAGACGAGTAGAATCCAACTATGAGATTTTGTTGGAGGAAATAATATAGGAAAAGAAGGATAAAACCAAATAGGCCATGGGCCTAGGTTTCGGGAGAGAGGGGAGGCCAAAAGAAGAATCTGGTAGAGATCAATCCGAAGAGGCCTAGGGATAGGTCTATAGGAAAGGTGGATCCAATAGCCTTGGAAGCTCAAGACCTCAGGGAAACAAGAAAAGGGGAAGCTCGGTAAGGATCAAAGTAAAAGTTTTAGAAAATGATCAACATATTCCCCCACAAGCCTCTCAAGGCTGGAGTGGTCATGCGAACAAAGTGGCTCTAGAAACATGCTTCTACAAAATAAAAGAATGCGATCAGCCATGCAATCAAAAGAAGACTAGCCACTACAATAAACAATATATTGCCTACCTTTAAACCAACTTATAAGAGAGTTTTCGGTTTATTTAACAATAGCGTGGTGATTGTAGATGAGTTTCGTAAGACTACATATGCTAATTCGAAACAAAAGAGTAGGATCTGTATGCAAGAGAATAAATATGAAGTAATAAAACATGAAACGTTAGCAAGAGGATACCTAATTTGAATTAGTCAATCAACAAATAATCAACCACAACCTCATCCAAGACATGCAATAGAACATCAAGCTGTGCAACCACATAGGATCATCAAGCACTTTGGAATCAACAAAAGTTCTGAAGACAACATGTCAAGTCCATCATACACATGTCAACAAATATAACAGTCCAATAAGCATCATGAATAAATTTGAAATCATCAGATTGAGAGGAATAATCAACACCCATCAAAGAAAATCATCCATCGAGATAAAACCCCCAACTCCCTCAAAATAGGAAAATGGATAACATTAGGCTCAAGTGGTAGAGGATTAGGCAATATGATTTAAATTTTAGTAGGGGTCCCTTTCCTTTCACTTCTAAAAACAAAAGTAAAGGAGAGTTGTTGTGGCCACAACAAATGGTGACACACTGGAAGAACCAATTATCTTTGTCAATAGAAATCTAGGGCCTGTACTTCATATCTGAATTTTAAAGATAATTTCAACAAACTCCAGGCAATTTTCCAATAGTCATGGGTACCAAAATGTAATGTTCCTGACTTGGCTAGTCTAGGAAACATTGCTAATGTGTGTGTAGAATCAATGGTTTACAGCATATAAATGATCATACAAATAATAAACGTGACAAAGGACTGCAAAGTTTGTATTATGATATCTCTATGGATTACAAAATGGTCGAATGCGGCTGAATAAATTGACAATACTCGACTAGATCAACAGACAAAGGATCTTAGCCGGAATACAAATGAGCAACTAAAAGATAATACCCGGAATATGGGAGCACTGCGGAATCAATGGATGTGCTGGGATTATGGAAGCTCTGACGGTAACTGTTGGAAGTCTGGAAAGTTCGCCCTGGGAGCTATACTTCTCGGAATGGCCTGGAAACTGTCCCAAATGATGCGCCTTGCTCTATTCCTCAGTAATAGTATATGTCGGACCCCTTTGTTGATGAATCTGGGCCCCCGATGGATACCCTTGGGGGAATGCGCTCTTCTTCTTCTAGCAAAATGCGTCCTAGTGATTCCACCATCGGAATCGAATGAGGTATGTCTCAAAACGACCGCCTTAGTCTACTGGGAAATGAGTCGGAAGGGTTTCCCTGAATATGGTGTTATGCTCTCTTTGGAACCCCAAATGTGCCCGACAAAAGTGTCACACGTCCAAGTCTGGAAAATGCATCCCAGTTGATTCCTCCATCGGAATCTGATGAGGAACTAGGAAAAAGATGTGCCTTGCCCTCCTCTCAAATGGGTCAGAGGGAAATCTCGGAATTCTCCCTGGATGGGATAAGTCGACTAAAAACCCTCTCAGAAGCTGCGCCCTCACTCTGGATGAATGCGCCCTTGCTGTTGAACACTGTGTAACTGCTGCTGAAGAATGATGGAAGACCTGAATGATCTTCCCGATGACTAGGGTGTATCTCTCAACAACGAAATTAGCCAACTGGTGTCTTCCTCCTGGAATCCACTGAACTATCTCTCCTGAGATGCGCCTCTTCTCCTCAATAACAAGTCATAATCTGCATAATGATGAATTAGGTCGTTGACCCTTCCTTTATAGATTTCCAAAACCCTAAATCTTGTTGAAACCCTAATTCACTGTTGACTTCCAAAACCCTAAATCACTGCTGAAACCCTAATTCACTGTTGACTTCTATTTTTAGCTCATAATGACTTAAAAGCGCTTTTAACCCTTTTTAGCTCAATACCACTTTCCGAATATAACACCTGTGACTGGAGTGACCTCTAGTAACCTTGTTTACCCCTCTTTGGCCCTGGCTATAGTCTAACGGCGCAGTTTAGACCATTAAGCCTCCTCTCTGGAGCTCCTATTTGGAAAGGGACATTACACACAATGACACAAAAATTCTAAAAGATGTAACCCAATATTTCTAGTACTTGTAATCTAACACACCGTTTCAAAGAGCCAATAATGAGATCAATTATTTTACTAGCTGCATACTTCAGAGTGGTTTTGGTTTGACCATGGGTTTTCACTTTTAATAATGAACAAACATTTTCATAAGTGTGTTCCTCATCTCTCTTTTCCTGGCATTGCTTCGCTTCAGACGAGTGTCCATAGCCCTGATGAAGTTGTCTCGGGACCATACAAGCATATCCCCACTACCAACATATGTCCATAGCCCCGACAGGTTTACTTGTACTTTGCACACTATAAATAATGGTTTCAACTTCCTTTTTTATTTCAGAATATGCTCACCCTTTTAGATTTTAGATATAGATATGCATATGAACATAGGGTGTGAAGGAAGTGGGGTGATACGAGAGTTGTTTTGATTGGCTGAGTAGATGTTATGTATTTTAGTTTAACCCACAGATCTCCCCAAAAGCCATCGTAGTATTGACCATTTATTACTATGAAGTGAGTGGAGCTCAAAGAAAAAGATAGATAGATACTTTCCTATACTTATGGATTAGCGTGGTACACTCATCAAGAATAGGTGTTCCACCACAAATATCAGTCCGTACCTACAAATGAGAACTTTATAAATGTTCATTAAGATAAAGGAGCCCATGTATCTTATGACATGTAAGAAAGTTCTTCAGTGCGTGACTAGAATTGGACCAACGCCTTACTAAAATTTAAAGAGTAATCCTCAAGGAAGACTAAGAGTCAAATCAACTCAGATAAAAACCAGTAGTCAACTTAAAAGATGGAAGTAATATGTACAAGCAGAAAGCAAGGTTGAAATCAGAAGTCAATTTATGAAAAAGAAAACCAAACTATAAGAAATCTAAAGCTAAATTGTCAGTTATCAAAGGAGAAAGAAAACTAGCTGAAAAATAAGAAGAAAACCCAACAACAAGCAACAAATCTGTTGCAACAACAATGAGAGGGTTTTTAGTGACAACTCAAAAAATAAGCCAAGGGAAATAACCAATCAAGAAATGGTAACCAATCAATATCAATCCCAACAGAAAAAACTCCCAGAGTTTATGATTTGAAATGAAAAACAAACTAGATTACAAGAATTGATGATCGAGTGTAAAATATTTTTGACACAATTATCCAATCCAATTGTCATATGCAATTTATTTCATTTAGGGCAACAAAACAATCTTTCGGGAAACTGGCAAAATGGGTTAGTGTATATGCTCAATCAAAACAAATATTCAAAACCAATTACATGAAACATCCAAAAACCCATAAGATCTCAAGATTGCATGACATGAGCAATTCCTTTGAAATTTGAAAATAATTAATCTACAACAGAAAATGCATTTCAAAATTTTCACCAAAGCGTCATTTTCTTTTCGCTACAAAAAATAGTCATTACTCACATAGATCCCAGTAATTCAATTTGATAGGGAAAAGAGGAAAAAATGACAGCTATGGAGGCTATCAAAAGAATCATTAATATGAGTCCAAACCTCTACTAGATCATAAATCAAAATGAAAATATACAAATGAGACAAACGACATTTCTAATCAGCTGTTAAGTTGGTGACAATCTGGATTTATGAATGTAAAAATGTCACAAATGAATCTAAGTATCAAAGTTTAGATTAACACTTCCCTATGTTGCTTTAATTTCAACATAAAAGATTTTGAATTGTTGGTCGCACAAGCCATTTCCCAACCTGCATTACAAAAGAGAATGGTGTGATTAACTCTTAGACAATTAGGGAAGAAATCCTTCTCTTAAATGTCTGACTTATTAAGGCGAAATTTAAAAATAAAAAGAAAGGTAAAGACTGAAAATTAAAACTAATCCTAAGCAAAGCATGCTAAGATAATGTAAAATTAAACTAAATGGGTTGTCATAAAACTCTTTGTAAAGGCCAGTGCAATCATCAAGTATTCATCTTCTGTTCATTTAGTTAATTGTCACAGCCTTCTCCCCGAGAGATAAGCACTAAGTGATTTCCCACATTATTCCCTTCAACAAGAGATTAAGTTCCATTGATTGTTGTGAGATGTGAATCCCTGGAAACAATGTCTTGTTCCTAAAATAAGAATTAAGCAAATTAAGCAAACAAGACCAAAATACTTCAATCTCATCCATGTTTTGAAGGTATCAATCCACCAACAAACATTAGTTATAAAAATTTGATTGAAAAGTTATTACCATGGCTAAAATGAAAACAAATGTTGAAAACTCGAAATCAGAATCTTAGGAGTTTCCTTGACATATTCCATTAAGATACTTACAACTCCCAAGCATTTGAGTGATTTTGACATTGAGATAAGAAGATAATACTCAACCATGACAAAAAATCAAATTACCCAATAATGTAACTAGAATGAGTCGTTTGTAATTAGCAAACCTAAAGGATAAAAAGATTTGGTTGAATAACATATTAGGTATGAAATTCCATTGAATTGGTAGTGCTAAGATTGAGTCTTTGGTCAATCATTGGACTGGGGAATAAAATGATGTGTTCCTAAGAATTTTTTTGAAAAAAAATATATCAGCAAAATATTTAAATTACCATGCCATCCATAATTTCAAAAATGTGTTTCCAGGCAGCTTGAAAGAATATCTCTTGCTGCTGTATAAGAGAGGAAGCTTGGGTGAAGAAAACTATAACGTAAAAGACATACTTCCACTTAAAAAACCCATTGAACAAAGCATAGGGAAATGGCAGTCAATGCCCATAAATTGAAATTAAAAGTGATGAAATAAAATAACTCAAATGAAATAAAAGTCAACTAAACTCACTATGCTAAAAAGGTCTAAAAGAGTGGATGTGAAAGAAAAGATTTGGATAACTCCAAACCCAAGGAAAAATAATCATCTAAGGAGATTACAAGGATTTGGAGTGGCTTGAATTTTAGATGGGCATAATTTTAATACTCAAAATTTAAAATTAATGTGTATGGGATAGAAAGATCAATACTCATAATAAATTCCATCAAGCAAAATATTTCGGTTAAAATCATATTCATATGATGATTGAATATCTTTGAGTGCTCATTTTCATCCCAAGAGGAACTAAATAGTATCTTCATTTTAAAATACTCCACTTGTAAGATGAAAACATGCTTGGAAAATATTTGACATAATGATCATGCATGAAATCAATGATCTAAAAGTTACCCAACACATGGAATTTTTTTGAGAATAAGATGAAGTGAAATTTTCCCCATATAAAAATTAAATTAAAAAATCCAATCAAGGGAAAATTAGTGGTCAAACCTTATCTTTGTCTCCACCTCTATTGAGAATTCATTTATTGATCAACCAACACTAAACAAAAGAAAAGGAAAATAGAGAACTAATTAAAAAACTAGGAACCTAAGCTAAATTGTGCAAAGGAAAGACACTAGTCTATTCTACCCTACTCCTACTCTATGCTACAATGGCTGAAAAATGAACTATGTAAGTCATAATGTCAATGCAGCCATCCAAGTAATCCCAAGCCTGCAAACATATGTTCAGGACAAACGATCAGTAACAACACTTGGAATAAAAATAGTGTAAAGATAGGAAAAATTAAAAAAAGATAAACTCTATCCACTATATTAGAAATATGACAATGATAATTCATGGGAAATCTATGTAAGAAGGATCTCTCCAACCATCCTCCAATTCTATCATAAAATATTGCACTACTATCATAAAATTGATGGAGGGAGTTCAATGGTAAGTATCATACCAAATGAGAATCACACATAGAATTTATGTGAAGTGTGCATGGTGAGAGAATATTCATGCTAATAAAATTGTTTATCCTTGAGTACAAACCAAAAGAACGAGGGCCTGACATAACCATCAGTGTAGACCAAAGTGCCTAATTATCTTGTCAATCCACATTGGACTCACACTTCAAGTACCCATTAACTCAAGATAGACTAGTGAGATCAAATGATATGCATGGCTTAAGACCAACCATGGTATGAGAGATAATTTTGAAACAATGGTGAGATCTAGTAGTATCAACAATATTAAGTAAAGAGATACTTGAACAACAAGATTTATTATTTATCAAAAATGAAGAAGGAGAAGACATCCTTTGATACACATTTGCTACATAATTCTCTTCATCCCATGAAAAATGTTGATAAGGCTTGGTTGTAACAAGTTCATGGGAATAGGGATTATCCTCTCTATATTTCGAATGTAAATCCCCCCCATAAAGTATTTCAAAATGGGTCAACCCTATTGAGTCCAATTGAGTCGGATGGTGGGTGGTTTCCTGCAAAGTCAAACCATTAAAAATATCGGGATATAAATAGAAATAACTAGAGGAATTCAGAGAATAAAAAGCTTCTCTAGAACAAGATGGATTTTCAGAAAGTGACTCCCTGAATGGTAGTTCCTCCTCTTTAAGAACATCAACAATTGATTTTGAATTATTGGGCTCTGAGCTAGGCGTGGTTTCATAATCAACACATTCTTCCTCAATATGGTTTTCCTCTTCCAAGTTAAAGGTAGATTGCTGAGATAAAAGAGGTATGTCCTGCATGTTTATTTCTTCTCATAAAGTGAAACAATTAGCATGGCTATCTTGCTCCTGCACAATATGAGGATTTGGAATATCTTCCAAATCATATTCACAATTAGAACAGGGGATCAAATTATAATAATAATTAGAACAAGAGGTTTCAATAAATTATCTATCAATAATAGGAAAATAATCTTGCTCTATGTCACCTAAACTAGAGGAATTTGAAACATCAGGACAATCTAAATCAACGTGACTTGATTCCACTTTATTTGATGGTGAGGAAGGTATCATGTTAAGTGTGTCTAGATTATCTTGATTAACATAATGACCAACTTTCAAGTTTTTCTCCATAGCTCCCTCCTCCATTTATTGTGATGGGAAAAAAGAGAGAGGATAATGAGAGCCTGAGATAACCATCGGTGTGAATCGAAGTGTCTCATTATCATCAGAAAAACTCTCCTCTTGGTAGCTACAGAAAAATATGAACTTGAATTTACTACACAAGAGGTCTCATTTTCGTTACAAGGAAGCCAAGGGGGAATGAAATAATGAGAGGATACAAATATTTCTTCTGGAAAATAATTCTCTATCTGATTTACATCCCCCAAAGTAAAGAAATATCCAGACTTACAATATTTTCATTTAAATCCAAATCAACATGTAAAGGAACATTAAAACATGATTTAGATTTTTCATCCACTGGTTCATGTATTTCATTAATAAGAGAAACTAAGCAGGAAATCAAATCATTGTTAGAGGGCCTATCATATGAAGGAAACATACAACAAATATGAGTAAATATAAAAAAAATCTCCAGGGGATTCATATTCGTTCTTCTTAAGCTCTAAAATTTCTGCACACAAATTATCATAATCATAGATCTCAAAAGCATGCAACAATTTATGCATAAATTGTTCCCATGTGTGAATAGAGGCGGTTGGAAAAGTCTCGCACCAGCTTTTGACCTAGCCTACAAAAGTGAGAGTGAAGAACTTGCAAATGATATTTCCATCAGTAATATTGTGAGAACAAACCAAATTTCCATAAATGTAAATCATGTTCAGATGCAGAGATTTCACTCTCGCCATCAAATCTAAGTTGTGACAAGAAATGTAAAATCTTTCTAGGAGGTTTGGGAGGTAGAGTACCAGGAAACAACCTCCATAAAGGGATATGGGATGGAACTGTTAGTAAATTACTTTTTTTTTTAACAAGAATGACTCCATAGGCTCAACTTGTCATCTGGCCCTCCTTCTAGTGCCATTTCTATTGACAGGTCCAAATGTCCTGTCAAGCAAATGAGGGAAACACCCAATGGCACATCCCAACCAGACCTACTCTTGTTTAGTGTAGTTTTCCCGCAAGTTTATGGGCCTTGTTGTCACTCATACTTAAAATAAATAAAAGAGGAAAGACAATGGAATACCCCCCAAAGTGTTCTAATTAATTCTAAGGCTAATTAAACTAAAAGCTAACTAATATAATCTAACTACTTCTAACCTATCCCAGGAGAAAAACTAAAAGATGGGCACAACTTAAAATGATGATTTGACAACAAAAATAGTTCATGGTATCCAACAACATGTTATGACAATAATACTACCTAAATCATCTCAAATAGTTGAAGAAGAGAACTACAACATCATCCCTGCACTCATAAGAAATCACAGTTACAACATAAGGATTCTAAATACTAAGCACATAAATAATTCACATGATCAATACGCAGAAAAATTAAACCACAAATACAAGTGTACAATAGTTCCACAAGCCTTTGCAAACAATTATGACTTCAAAATTCTTCCCACTCTTTATTACTCAGAAGTAAAAGTACCATCTTTTGTTGCAAAGGGAAAAAATCAACTCTTTATGCTATGAGTTTTCTTTTATAAGACAAGAGAGAGACCCCCCCTTTCTCATGCCTGTTCATTTTAATTTTCTTTCCATTTATTTTCTCACGTTTCAAAAATGAAGATGTGAGCATTACAAAGAGAATCTGAATAGATTTATGAGTCATTATTCTCATCCTCAAACAATTTACAAATTATATTCGTTTAAAAACAATCATTGACTCTGTCCATTTGCGTTATCTTTTGTTCCTCGAAAGTTTATGGGAATTTCTAGCTTCTTCCTGCTGATTAAGATTCTTCTGGATTATATTCCTTTGTCTCATATTTCCATCGAGCTATCGCTAGCTCAATTTCGTTGCTTGTAGCTTGAGATATGACTTCTTGAAGACTGCATAGCCGGTTCTTCAATCAAATTTAGGTTCTACGTACATTTAGTATTTTTGGACTTTTTTTTCTCTCAATCTGCTAGAACTTGTTGTATCAACCTTTTCTTCTCTCCTCCAACTTTCCATCGATCCCTCTTGGGCCTGATTTTGTCGCTCGTAGCTCCAAATACGACTTTTTGAAGTTGGCATGAGCAATTTCCCCCCCAAATCCATGGTTTTTTTT
>ML779287.1:382660-393504 GCA_009831015.1 Picea engelmannii
AGATATCTCATTGTTCTACTCTGAGGGAAGATATTCTTTCAGATCTCACAGATGTGAGTGAAATATTGGCCCATATGATTCATTTTATATCATAACATTGTTTCTGTGCAGGTTGATATCAAATGATTGTTATGAATATTGTATGACAATGGATGTATACTACTGTGGTGGATGTGTTCCACCGTTCTTGACTATATGTTGTTGATCAAGTACTTGTGTGTTACTTGGTGTGGTAGTGTACCACTGGATTGTAGTTATGTACTACTATGGATAGACACAATTGTGTTCTATTTTGTTTCAATTGCCTTAAAGACTATCAACAGTATTGCAAATGATCATCAGTTAGATGGATAATCAAAGGACAAAGATTTCCCAAATGGAAAATGGTTCAAAACATTTACTCTTCTAGATTAGAAGAATGGCTCTTGTATCACTCTGTGGAGTGAGCATCATGTATGATTACTCAGATAGAGTATGGTTTCGAGAGATGATGCAACTGATGAAATTGATGATGATGATGGTGCTCGTGATCTAGTCTATACAACTATGTTGATGCTACCGGGTGAATGGTATGTTTTTGTGCTCAAGACCATTACCTATAATACCTCCCTAACTAGGAGGGAGTGTTGATATTATGGTAGCTGCGGGAGGTATTTACCTCCAGGTGTAAACCTGATGAGGATAGAATACTCTGGGAAGCAAGAAGAAACCCTAATGAGTTGGCTAATAACCTTAGAAGACTTGTCGACTCAAGAAGTTAATTTATATTAGGTTATTAGCCTCCAAGAGAAGAAGTCAGCCAGAAATAATAATATATATTGAACAAACAGATACCTAGAATGAGAAGTTGGCCCAGACAGTTAGCCAGAATTAGTATAAATACAAGAGACCAGTTCTTATTCTGGCAAGTAGTCTTAGAATTGCAGAGCAACAACTTATGCGCACTATAGTTCCCAGTCTTGTGCACAGGTTTGAGGAGAACTGCCATTGCAGCTGCTGCAGCTAGAAGATCACGTTTGTCTTAGACTATCTCTTGGATAGGGTTTGGAACATCTGATCATCTCTGGTTGGTGCGCTATCCTTGGGGAAAGGTGCACTACCCTTTGTTTGGCTATCTAGCCTAGGGTTTGCTTCCGTAATGATTCTCTTTCAAGGTTAAGGTGCTCGAAGGGTGGATTTGGCCTATGGTTGGGTGACAATAGTGATATTGTCAATGGTAAAATGAGCACATCCATTATATTCTAACAGTCAGTGGTCCGATGGACTGGACCGAGATCGAAAGGAATTTTGACAAGGAGAAGGGAAGGTGATTCCCCCAGTTGCCCAGAGCACTGGTGGATTGGACCAAAGTCAAATAAAAGCATGAGAATATGGATTATCTCTCGGTGGCCCGATGACCAAAGCCACGTAGGCAAGACTATCCTCTAGTTAAAAAAAAAGGTCTAGAACCATTTTCTGATTTTGGCCATAACTAGAGCATATTGAGTCAGATTGAAATGAAACTTCTAGATTTGTTATATAGTGAAGAGGTCTACAAAAGAGCCAAAGAGGGTCACTGTCCATTTCTGCTTGGATTTGTCAGAAATTGCAAAATAGTATTTTTTAAAGATTTGGGTTCAGATCATTGGTAGAGGTTCCAGATTAACTTGAAATTATTTGAGGGGCCCCAAAAGAAGAAATTAAAATAAACCATGAAGGAATTGAATAAATTCTATGGGGTTTGGAATGAGGATGCTAAAATAGGGAAAAATCCACTATTCCAAACTCATTTTTTGAGTATTTTTGGGATTTTCAAAAGACAAAAAGGGTCCCCAAATGGAAAAAATAAAGAAATTTTATTTCTTCAACATTTTATATACTTATCAAGACAAACAAATTTGGTTTAGTGAAATTTTTATAGAAGTGCACACATTGAGAGATAATCAGTTTTGCTAAAAATTCCAAGTTTGGAAAAGGGGTAAAAAATGACAAAGTTGTCATTTCCAAATTGTTGTATTTTTTTTTGTTGGACCATCATATTGAAAATAGGAGAGTTGTTATGAATTCCTTGTCATTATTATTATCTATGTCTCATACAAAAGTTTCTCTAGTTCCGAACATATTTTCTTCTGCAGTTGATAGAAGTTGGCCTTCCAATAAAATTACACCAATGGAGAAAGTGTATAAATGGGGTGAAAATGGTTTTTTCAGGAAGCCATAACTTTCAACTAAAATCTCTGATTTGGGAAAGAAAGTAGTCATTAAAAATATCTTGGATAGGAGAATCCAGATATCCACCCAGAGTTGTAAATTGAGTAGCTAAAATCACAAGGCATTGGAAGGAAGATGATTGTTGACCTCAAAGGGGCAAAATTGTGCATATGTTTCCACAATTGTGAGTTGTAGTTTTTTCCCAACCAATGTGGTTGTATGAAAATTGATCAAAAGATTAAATTTACTTATGGAACATAGAAGGTTTAGAAGGAATTCTATATATATGCAGAAGATGCAAGATAAATCTACAAGTACAAGGAAAAAGGCATGGACAATTCTTCAAAATGTGCATTGGTTTCTTTGGGACGCTGTAAGGTTCAAAATTATTAGTGTAGTGAGTAGTTTGGAAGACCTCTAATGAAGTTTTATTTGTATAAATAAATAAACATAAATAAATAAATAAAAATATTTTTAGATGGAAAATGTGCATATCAAAGGTGGATGCTAGGTAAGAAATCCCATCCGCAATTTACGATAATGCATGAGCAGTGAGTATACATGAAGGTTGGAAGTATAGTTTATATAACATCTGAAAGAGTTTGGAATTGATATTAAGGATGAGCAGAGACAATTGAAGAAAGAGTGTCATGTAAAGGATTATTCAGAAGATGGTCAAGCTTGTATAGTTGTTTGAAGAATCAAAGAGCTGCAGGGTGACGTGCAAGGTTGCAAAACATGATTCCTTGCGTAAAGGAAGTAGCTATGAGATGGTAGCACTAGTGGAAATATTGGATGGATATGCAAGTCATCCAAGTGTGCTCGGCTAGGGGTTCTCAAAAAAAAGAGCAGGTCATCAAGGAGCTCCAACATTTCATTAACATAAATAAGATTGGAATAGATGTGCACTGGTGTGAATAATGGAAGAGGGAAACGTGTTTTTTTTTATGCCTTGAAGTGTCATTCTAGGAACGATGGAATACCATAAGGAAGACTAATGTTAAATGTGCATTAATATGCATGCATGTATAACTTATGGAGGTGGACAACTAAACTATAAGTTGTTGTCCACCTCCATAAGTTATACATGCATGCAGTTGGATGATAGAGGTGTATCAAGGAGTCGGATGTTGAGATAGTTCCATGAGGAGGGACTATATAAAGATCCTATTGAAAGGTTAGATCCATGATTTTATGGTTGTTGAAAGATAAACAATGGAATGCATAGGATTTATTCTTTTTTTATGATAAGAATCCTAGATTGCATTCTAAAAACATGCATGTGTGGAAGGTTACACATGTTGAAGCAACTATTAATGGTAGCAATCTATTGGATTACTAAGAGGGAGGGTGAATAAGTAATGGAGATTTTTAATCATTTTAACCACAGTATATAAGTGTTATTTATCTTTATGATCAATATACCATTATCATTCAACAAGTGCAGAGTAAATAGACCATGAATAATGAACAATCATACACATACATAGTACACAGTACACTAGTATTTTTACGTGGAAACATAATGCAGGAGAAACCACATAATTATTTTTCTTATATGTATTTAAGAATTACATTCATTGAAAGCACCAACTTCCTTTGTTCTCCAGCTACAAATGGAAGGAGGCTCCGACCCCCTATATTTTCAAGCTACAACCTGCAGGATGCTCCAACTCCCCAATTCTCTGGATACAACCAAAAGGAGGCTACAACCCCCTATGTTCTCTAGATACAACTGAAAGGTGGCTACAACCACCTATCCTTGCCCCGTCCCATCGCCCTGAAATATAAGTGTCAAATGATGAAACCACTGCCACACTGTCACTGTGAGATATACCACTGTAAACCTGTACCAACCTATGCCAACAACCTGTAACCAACCTGTGCCACTGACTTGTAACCAACTTGTACTTGTACTCAACATGTACCAACAAAACCTAACAGGTATGTGACCTGTATATGCTACATATCATGTATGTACGTGCCTTGTCTATATTGTAGCCTACGTATGTACGTGGCCTGTCTATACTGCAACCTACGTACACCTTCAAAAATCTATGGTTCTCACCTTTTATGAAACTTCAACCACTTTTCTACCTCTGTCACATCAACCTACAACCTGTCATTGTGTCTTATCTGTAGTTGTTCCCTGTGCATACATCATCTTATACATTCCTTAACCAAATGCATCTATGTCTCTCTAGTCATGTGCCATACATGTGTGTACAATCATGAACAAGTGTAATCATCCTCACATGGACTAGACATCAAACCCTTACTGATATGCAGCTTCACACCATACACACAACTTCACAACCACTTCACAACCAAAACCCTCAACCATGTACCAATAAATACAACTATGTCTCAACACTTGAACCAACAAGATGAACCAATGAATAATACCAACACACAAGTGTTGCATTTCTGTAGATCTGGCTCATACCATAAGAGCCATAGAACCAACACCCTCTCTAGGGAAAAACCTCAAACTCCCATAACCATATCTCATGGAGACAACAATATCCAACTACACATAAAAATATGACATACCTTTTGAATATGTAGATAGATCTGTTGTACCTAATCACTGTAGACCTTCCTGGGAGCTTGCTTTTAGACTTTGAGAACCTGACACCCTCAACAACTCAAGATTTTGTGAATTTCCCCACATGTACGCGCCCTGCAATATTTCCAGCCTGTGTACATACACACCCTTCTCCATTGCAGCCCACGTACACCTAAAAAACTAGGATTTTTTTTTCGGTATTTCTGAAATTCTGAAACTTTCGCCATCAACCCTTTGTGCTACCTCAGACTTGTGTAATTTCAAATGTATCAATGAGTACCTGCAATAAACCTTACACAATAATAGATATTCAATGTGCTCAATATGTGCTAATAGGAGAGCCTTTCTCTCTTATTTATACTTCCATGCAGCTTCCTCAAGGGGTTACCTTCTAACCAACTTAACCCAATTTCCTTCTTTTAGGGCTAACACACTTCTAACCACTTGTCCACTTATAGCCACTTTATCCACAAATAGTAAACTCTCCACTTCTAGTTGCAACTAATTTATTTTTAATTATTTTCTTATTGCAACAACCTAACCCATGATTAACTCCTAGTTTCACCCACTTGACTAGCCAACCTCTTCTAGGAGCTTCTAGAATAATTTGACTTCTTTGACTTTCTAGATAACTCATGAGGGTTCTCCAACTTCACAAGGCCATAACTCTCTAACCGTGAGGAGTTATGTGACATTCCACATATCAACGGAAATGGCATGAAATGAAATATCCATCTAGAATAGTATTACCTGCAAATATACTAACCTTCATACCATTATACATCAAACAAAGTTAAGTCCCTTAACCATACTGTTGGGGCTACCAGAATTTGCTACCAGACTTGCTTCAAGTGTTCACATTAATGAAAACCAACCCAATTAATCAACAATATCCCCCTTTGGCATTGATAGAAATACTCTGATGCAACACTGAATTCATATCGCTCATTCTCCCCATGTGGCTATCACTCCCCCTGGAAACATGCTTATGTTCTCTCTCTCTCTCTCTCTCTCTCTCTTCTAGTAACATGCCTTTGGTCTCTCTCTCCAAGCATCTAACTCTCTAACCATGCATTTGATGAATCTCTACCCCTTTGACATCAATGGAAAAGTCAACTTCTCGTCGGGGATGCTCGCCCTAACTGAACTATCCTTGGGGTTTCTCCCCTTGATTGAAATCTCCCCAAAATGATATGTCCTCTTAATGGTGCTTCCTCGTGTAAATATAAGACATGTAAGATAAACATTCAAAAGCATTCATTTTGGAGTAGAAATTACTCCGAGTCTGTCGAAGATACTCAAAATCTTCCCTTGGAAGCATTTTTGTAAGCATATCTGCAACTTATTCTTTTTTTCCTACATATTCAACTCTGATGTTCCTCTCTGCAACCTGTTCTCATAGAAATTGATACTTGATTGGAATTTGATTTGTCTTGGAGTGTATCACTGGATTCTTTGAGATATTGATGGTGCTTGTATTATCACAATATATTGGAATGGGCTCATCATACTTAACCTATATATCTGTCAGAGTTTGTTTCATCCATAGAACCTGTGTACAACATGTTGTTGTTGCAATATACTATGCTTTGGCTATAGAAAATGATACTGATGATACCAAACGCTCACCCAAGTAGAATGTTGCTCCACTTGTACTTCTCTGGTCATCAATGCAACCTACCCAATATGCATCTGTGTAGGCAATAAGTGATAAATCCTTTCTTTTTGGATACCATAATCCAAACTCTTTTGTACCCTTGAGATATCTGAATATCCTCTTTACTTCTAGAACATGTGATTCCTTTGGCGTTGCTTGAGACCATGCCACCTGTCCAACTGCCTGCATTACATCTGGTCTGGATGTTATCACATAAATTAAGACACTAATCATTGACACATACTACCTCTAATCTGTAGACTTTGAATCATCATCTTTGTTTAACTTGCAACTGGTTTGCATAGGAGTATTGACTGGTTTTCAATCTTCCATTCCGAACCTATTTAGAATTTCTCTGATATATTTGTTTTGAGAAATAAAAATGCCTTGGTTGTTTTGACATATTTAAAGACCCAAAAAGAAGGATAGTTCTCCAATTAATGAAATTTCAAATTCATTTTGCATATCCTTTGCAAATTTCTGGCTCAACATGTCATCATCACTTCCAAAAATAATATCATCAACATAAACTTCAATTAATAAAATATTATCTTGAGTTACCTTGAAGTAGAGTTTGTTGTCTACATTTCCTTTTATGAACCCTTGTTGTTGTAGATATCTGTCCAGTCTAGAATACCATGCTCTGGGGCCTGTTTTAGACCATACAATGCCTTCTTCAACCTGCAAACATAATGTTCATTCTCTGACAAATGAAATCCTTCTGGTTTCTCAATGGAGACTTCTTCTTCTAGTTCCCCATTCAGAAAGACTGATTTCATGTCCATCTGATACACTTTAATATTCTTGGAGCATGCATAAGCTAGGATCATTTTGATTGCTTCCATTCTGGCAATTGGGGCAAATGTCTCTTCAAATTCGATACCTTCAACCTGTGCGTATCCTTTACATATCAATCTAGCTTTGTTCCTGGTAACCTGTCCATCTTCATTCAATTTATTTCTGAAGACCCACTTTGTGCCGATCACATTCTTGTACCTTGGTCTTGGAACCAATTCCCAAGTGTCATTCTTTCTTATTTGATCCAACTCTTCATCCATGGCCTTTATCTAGAATTCAAACTTGCTAGCTTCTTAAAAATTGTTTAGTTCAATCGAAGATAAGAGTGCTAGGTGCAATTGTTCCAATGAACGAATTATTCTTCTAGTCTCAACTCCTCCATCTTTGTTCCCGATTATCTGATCTGAGGGACGATTCTTCTGTATTCGTTTTTTAGGTGTCTTTGGAGATACTTATTCTTCTTACTCTTCTACTTCTATCTGATCTTCTTCATCTTCCCCTTCTGCTACTTCTTCATCCTTTGCATATTCTTCGTTAACCCATTCCACTGACTCCTTTTCTTCTTCCTTTATTTTTTGTCCACATGTCTCATCATTTGTCACATTGATGCTTTCCATTTGTATACTTTCCTTGTAATCGAGTACCCAACAAGTATGCCTTTTTCCACACATGAATCAAACTTTCCGATTCTGCCATCTTCTCTTTTGATGTAGCATTTGTTTCCAAAAACTCTGAAGTGCTTCACATTTGTTGGTCTTCCTTTCCATAGCTCGTAGGGAATTTTGTCACTGTTGTTTCTGGGCATTACTCTGTTTTGAATGTGAACTATTGTATGCACTGCATGTTCCCAAAATACATCTGTCAACTTGGAATCCATTAACATTGTTCGAGCCATTTCCTGTACTATCATGTTCTTCCTTTTGACAACTCCATTCTGTTGAGGTGTCTTAGCAACTGAGAATTAAATTTTTATTCCATGCTTGCTGCATAAATCCATAAATTCCTTTGAAGTAAACTCTCCTCCATTATCAGATACCAAACATTTGATATTTGAATCCATTTCATTTTCAACAATTTCCTTGTATACCTTGAAGTTTTTGAATGCTTCTGACTTCTTCATGAGAAAACAAACTACAGTCATCCTTGTATAATTGTCAACCAATAACATAAAATATTGCTCACCTTTAAACCCTTTGTTCTAGTTAGTCCAACTAGATCAATATGCATAATTTCTAGTGGTCTTGTTGTGGAGTATTCCTTTGATTTGAATTTGGTCTTTGTTTTCTTTCCTTGTTGACAATGCTTGCATAAGATGTTGGTTGGCTTCATGTTCTAGGGAATTTCTTTGACTGCTTCCTTTTTGTTGACTTTGACTAGGTTGTCAAAATTTATGTGATGCATCCTTCTATGCCATACCCAAAATTCATGTTCCTTTCCTAGACAACACTTTTCATTTCCAATTTCACTTAATACATATATGTTGCTTGAAGTTCTTATAGTTGTCGCAACCAATCTTCTTGAACTTGCTTTTCTTATCTCACACTTATGTGAATCAAAGAGAAGTTTGTGACCTTGGTCACACATTTGACTTACACTTAGAATATTATGTTTCATATCTTCCACTAGTAGAACATTTTCTGCCTTGGTATCCTTGTTTCCAATTCTAACTGTGTCTCTTCCAATGATTCTAGGTGAGTCATCGTTTCCAAAAGAGATTGATTCATCTCTTTCCTTTCTCAATGTTAGAAACCCGTCTTCATCACCTGTCATGTGCTTTGAGTATCCACCGTCAACATACCAACCACGTTTCTTATGTTTAACTTGTAGAGTGAGTGTGCATTCTTCATTGTGATATTGATTCTGCTTTCTTATCCATATTCCCTGTTGAGGTTCATGTCTATAATTGTTGCTATTTTGTTGTGATTCTCTAGGAGGGATTGTCGTTCTATAATATTTGGCCACGTGTCCAAAGTTATTGCACTTGTAGCATTCCACTTCAGTTCTCAAGGATTCAAACATGTCGTAGCTTCTTCTCAGTGTTTAACTAGGCCTTCTTGGATAACCATTTTGTGCATGACTTTCAAAGTTGTTTATGTTTCTACTATTTTCTCTACAATTTACAGTTTTCTGTCCAAAATTATTACATGCATAACATAAACCAAAAAAGATAGTTTGATACCTAGGAGTTGAAGATCTCCTGAAAGAAGTCACCCTTCTGAATCCTTCTTCTTCTTGAGGCCTACTTGTTTATGACTATCGCTAATTCTGATATCTAAATCATCTAGGTGGAGGAGTGTCCCTGTGATCTTCCTTGTAAAACTTCTTGTCTCCTCTGACTGCCTCTGCATAGCTTCTTGGACGTGTTTCTTGATCTATTTTTTTGGAGCTTGATCCATTTTCTGTCTAATTGTATCAAAGTATGGACTTGTCATGATTTGGCCTTTGACTGCTGATAATATCATCCAAAACTTCTGAGTTGTTTTGCATGTTTTTCTTTGGAAGATATTTTCTCAATGGGACAATCTCTGCTTCCAAATTTCCAATGATACTATCTCTTTCTTCTAACTGTTCTTTGAGTGCTTCTTCAATTATTTTGTCTTCTTCAACTTGAATTTTTAATTTGGCGATCATCTGTTCTAGTTCTTCAGAGTTGGAACTTTGAGGTTCCTCTTTTCTTTTTAGTTATGCCTGTATTGACTTGTTTTTCTTCTTTTCCCTTTTTATAACTTCTATGGCACTAATCAATTATTCTACGTAGTTAACTTCTTCCTCTTCATATTCTTCTTCGGTGCCTTCTTCATTAGAGTCTTCTACTGCCATGAATAGAACCCTTTCTGCCTCATTTCCATTGTCTTCATCTTCATCTAATGAGGTGTTCTCTTCTTTTGTGCAAAAGATTTTCTTGAAGAGTTTCTTTTTGGTTTTCTTGCCTTTGTACATTTGTTTGTTATTTCAATCATCTTCTTCATTTTTTTTATTTTTCTTAATGGGACATTTTTTAGAAAATTGATCAATACCATCACAATTAAAACAAATCAATGGAAGTTTACCTCTATATTTGTCGTCGGTTCCCTTTTTCAGTCTTCTGACAAAGTTGGCTACTTCTTCATTGTCTTTTGAGATGTCATTGTTGCTTCTATCTTCTTTTTCCTTTTTCTTGCTCTTTTTCTTTGACTTCTTGGATGCTTTGAATGCCGCTTATTTTGTATCTAGATTCTCCTATTCAGTTCTCATTTCATAGGCTGTGAAAATTCCATGTAGTTCATCCATGCTTATTGAATCCAGATTTGTTCTTTCTTCTAGTGCTGAGATCTTAGGATCAAATCTCATTAGAAGAGATCTTAATACCTTTTGAACAATTATAGATTCATCAACTTCTTCTCCCAATCCTCTGATTGCATTCACTGTTTCATCAACTCATAAGAAGTAAGCTGCAATATTTTTATCTTCCTTCATCTTTAGCTGTTCAAATTGACCTCTGTAAGTTTGAAGCTTTGTTGCCTTTAATTTTGCATCTCCTTCATAAACATTATGAAGTTTGTCCCAAATTTATTTTGTAGAGTTGCAATGCATAACTTTGATATATATCGAATCATCAAGACCATTCAGAAGTGTATTTTTGGCTTTTGA
>ML779287.1:411944-427493 GCA_009831015.1 Picea engelmannii
CTCATTCTTGAAATTAAAATAACAAAAGGAAGCAAATACCTCAACCATTCTCATTTGTTTTTTATGATATCATATTTTTGAGAGGAGATTCCATCATAATTGTTAAAAGTTTGAAAACAACTTAGATATCTACATATTAACATTTCAAGTGGGGATCAATAATAGGGAATGCAAGTTGTATTCTTACAATATTCTTATGATAAATTTTCTTCAAATCTTTCATTATTTGGACTCACCTTTTTATGTTCATGAAAATATTTCTATTGAGGAGCTCATTGACTCAACATTTATGGTATAATGGTATTGATCAAATCAATTCTTCCATCACTCCTATTTATCTCTACAATTCAATCCTAGCAATCCTTGAGGACATACTAAAGGATCTTGGAAAAATCCCTGGAGACTTTCTTTGTGGGAGGTACTTCTCTCACTAGAAGTGATTCCACAACCACATTATAGAGTAGTCTTAGATATCGAGGCTCTAACCCTTATGATGTAGCCTTGAGTGCTAAGATTCCATGGAATTTAATCTATAGAAAAATGGGATTATGGAAGGAAATCGTATTTAAAAACTACTTTTCATTTCATGATGTAAGAATTTTTTTAGAAATTAAGGACCATATTATGCAAGGTTCACCTTTCTGGATAACAATCATTTCCCCCTTATTTGTGCCCATCACTCATAGATCCCAAGAAAAATAAAGACATTTAATTTTTATTTTATTTTGTAAGTCAGTATTTATAACTACCTGCTATGTAAAAATATATACATACTATATTCTAGAGATGAGTTGCCATTAAAGGAAACCAACTCATCACTAGCCTAATTCAGATATAAGGTGCCTCGCAGGGCCAAAAAATATGATTTCAAGTTTGCAGAAGTTATAATGGACGGAAAGGTCTAAACTATGACTTATAATAGTGTAACAAAAATAGAGATTGAACATAAAAATCATCTAAACTAGAGGAGGAACTTGGTTGTCCATTTCGACATTTCCCATACTGCCCGATGGAAGAAGGATGGGTTGCTAGAGAATAATTGGGTCATGTTCCATCATCTCAGACTCTAAGTGTTGGGTATGAGAGGTGGCTTGCATGGCTACCAACGTAGAGATACATATGTCCAATAAATCAATGTGATAACTTAGGTCCACGATTTCTCAACGAACTTCAAAAATTATTTATAGAAGGTTCTCCAATGAAGCCCGGTGAGAGGGAGAGTTGTCTTCACTGCGAGTATCCATAGAGGAGTGATAGGAGATTGAAGACAGGGTTGTTTCTTGGAGACTATCATGGGATTCCAGATCGGGAGACTAAGGCCTAGGAGGAGAATACTGAGGAGGAATTAGAAGAGGACCGAAGCTAAGGGAGACACCATCCTGATCAAACCACTCAACGTGGAAAACCCAAACATTGGTGTTCTCCTCATTGTGTTGCTAATTATTGTTGTCAAGGTAATTGATCGAAACACTGCTCACATTCCTTTGCCCATTGATACCAGAGCTTTCATGGCTATCCAGGCCTAGATATCTCGAATTTCTATAACAATTGGCTCTACAAGAGTGGGCCTTCTCTCGTCTACACATCATGGTATTACCAGGAGAAATGGATTGCACAAAGTTGCGGAGAAAAATTCTACTAAACCAAAGCCAATTATGACAAAAAGAATGCCACATATTTAGTATTAAGCCAATAACTGACGCATTTAGCCAATGTACTGAGGTCCTATCCATTATGCATAGACTTAAGTGATTAGTTATTTCTCTCTTCATTATTAAGTACCAGGCATACATCTTCACGGTGTGATCCAAGAGGATCCAGGAACGCTCATAGAGGTCTAGGATGATCTAGAATGCTCATAGAGGTCCAAAAGGACTCAGAAATGCTTGAAATTGAATTGTCCCAAATACTCTCAAAAAAACCAAAAATGCATATAGCTCGACGATAGATTTCCAATAGCAAAAAAATTGCCTCAAACGAAGTTCGTATGCAAAAGTTATGGATGGTCAAAGATCAGGTCAAACTGGGATAAAAAGAAAAGAAGTCAATAGGGTCAAGGTGACACATGTCACTACTGTACATGTCGTACGGTGATGACATGGTAACACCCCAAGGTTCCATGTGGCACACTGTATGTTGATTGGGCATGTGACAAGGCATATCGTAGAATGACATTGCTATATAGGTGGACCGATCATGTGTTGACAAGTGGCAGAGATAGAATAATGAGAGGTTTCCACATGGCAACCTCTCATTGGCAATTAATGGTTAATGTTTTTCAAAAGTATAGAATTCGACGGAGATTGAACCCGCAACCTCTTATAAACTTATACAAACCTCCATTGCCAATACGCCATACCAATGTTACTTAACCATATATGGTGGTGATTGTTTTTAAGTTTGGTAAAGGATTTAGTTGGTGGTAAAAAGGGCCAAGGGCCCAAGCCCTCGACCCATGGTTTGTTTGAAGTTCCATGTAACCATAACCATGTTCCACGGGGTGTTTAAGATATATGCCAACCACATGATATATTTGCGGGGGCATATTTATATACCCAACCACCATATAACCAAAATGATATATATATATATATATATATATATATATATATATATATATATATATATAGTGTGTGTGTGTGTGTGTGTGTGTGTGTGTGGTCGGCGGGGTTTGACCCCCCAACCCACTATATAATATGCCAACACTTAACCAATTCCACTAAGGGTGCAGGTTTGTTAGGAACCTGCCTAATAAAATTTTAATGCCAACCAAAGTTTCGAGTGGAGGTTTAGGCCCAACACCCCTATTTAATGGCACACAAATCGAGAAAGGGACAAACACTCATAATTGCATATTACAATCTCAAAGTTCCTTCCTAAGGGTAATTAGACTTGGAGGTTGCAGTGTAATGCATGCCACAGGGTTCCGACACATAATTTTATGAACTTTATACTCATTTTTATAAAAAAAATCGCAAGGTATTTGATGGCATATTATGTTTCTGAGTTTGAGCAACACAGAAAAATGTCATTGTAAAATACAAGCATTTGAGCATTAATAAAGAGGTTTCTATTGGAAGCAGACCCAAAGACGTAGCCCAAATTGGGTGAACTTCGTTATCAAACTTGTGTATGTGATTTTAATATTGTTGTTCTATTTCTACTTAGTTATTTGCAAGTTGTTTATCATTAAAGTGTATTTGGATATATAAGTTAATTCACATGTAATTTGCAACCAATCAAGTGATCATTTTTATTTCGAAGATCAAGTAGATGTTATTATGTTTTAAAGATTAATAAGAATATAAGGAATTTTCAAATCAAGTTGGTATCAGAGCCAGGTTTGACAAGTGTTTGCGAGTGAATGCTTACAAGGTCCAAATCCAAGCGAGGAGAAGACAAACTTGCCAATTACAATCATGAGATTGGTTCAAGAAGTTTTACTCATCGAAGAAAAATGACTTCAATAAGAGAAATGGGTCCTTACAACTCCGAAGATGATTTCTTCAAGGATTTTATTTTAATGAAACCTATGGTGGAAGAAATGTACAAGAGTCGAGAGAAGGCCAAAGAGGAAGGTAAAGCCTAGTAAACCAAATAAAGTTGAACCAATCAAAGAGGAAGGAGGAGGTGATGAAGGTGGCCCTTCAAAACCCTCCCAACCATCATCCTCATCATCGTCTTCTTCTGAGGGAAGTAAACATTCTTCACATAAAAATAATCCCTCTAAGAATTCGAATCATAATCTTCCTTTATTAAAATTGGATGTCAAGTTCAAATTGTTGATCTATGATGGAGAATTGAATGCCAAAAAATTGGACAATTGGATCAAGCAAATAAAGGTATATTGCAGGGTTCAAAAGATTGTGGATGACACTGCAAAAATACAATTAGCTACTCTTTGACTAAGTGGTACAACCTTAGTATGGTGGGAGAGTAAGATGCAAGTTGATCTTGTTCAAAAGGGTAAAGTAATCTCTTCTTGGGATAAATTTACTAAGGCCAGAAGAAAATAGTTCTATCCACTAGCTCATACTCAAATGAAAATTATAGAATGGAAGCATCTAAGGCAAGGTAAAGGCCAAAATATTCAAGCATATACACAAGAATTCAAGAAGAAGGATTTATCCTTAGGAATTATGATGTATAGTTGCGAAACTCTTCTAAATTATATTGGTGGCATGCACTCATATCTTCGACACACCATTTTAATGTTTAACCCTACTAACATTGATAAAGTGTCCATAGAAGCAACCCATCTGGAGGCTAGTAAGGGTAAGCATGCAATTAAATATAAGAAGCCATACAAGTTCGAGAATAAATTGAGGGGAAAATGGAAGAGTAAGAAGTCAGCTAGAGTGAAGCAAGCTGAAGGAAGACATATATGTTCCCAATGTAAGAAAAAGGGACATGAGGAATCACAGTGTTGGAAGTTGCATCCAGAATTATGACCGAAGGAGTTCAAGGATAAAAGGAAGCAAAAGACTTATGCATCAGCTCAAAATGATCTAGGATCAAATTCCGGGGATGAATCAAATATCGTGGCAATAGGAAGAAAAGGTATATCTACTATCAATTCAATTTGATAAATTGGAAAGTGATATTGATCAAAAGAAAAAAAGCGAGATTTTTCATGTCAGGGTTATAGTCAAGCATACAAAGATAGATACTTTGTTCGATAGTGGATTTGAAGTTAACTTAATATTTGAGGCAATTGTTAAGAAGTCGAGTTTAAAGATGACACCTCATAAAAATCCATATCCATCAGGATGGGTATGTGATGATTCTAAGTTGCAGGTGACGAAACAATGTAAGATCATATTTGCAATTACAACTAAGTTCTTTGACGAGGTTGAGTTAGATTTTGTGCCTCTTGACATTTGTGACATTGTCTTGGGTAGTCCATATCTATTTGACAGGAAAGCCATATTCTACTGTGAAGAGAATAAATATCATCTTTTCAAGGACGGGGTTGAATTTATTGTCAGAGCTCATCGTATCAAAACTAATGTTTCATTAGTGAGGATAGGGAAAATGAAGAGACTTGTGAGTGGAAGTAAATATTTTGTTCTCATGATAGTGAAACAAAAAGAAGAAGATATAACAGATGCTTTATCAGGTTTTGATCCATATCATAAACAAGAATTGGTTAAAATCATATCTGAATATGATGAGTTATTTTAGGAACCTATAGGGTTTCCTCCTAAGAGGGAGGTTGAACATGAAATCTATTTGCACCAGGATGCTCCTCTTCCTAACATTGGTATGTACATGGCATCAATCATCGAGAATGTAGAGATAAAGAAGCAAGTTTAGGAGTTGCTTGATAAAGGAGTCATAAGACCAAGCTCATTTCCGTGTGGATCTCCTATTGTATTAGTTCTGAAGAAAGATGGTACATGGAGGACGTGTATTGATTTTCGAGCACTGAACACGATTACGGTAAAGAACCATTATCCTCTTCCTAGAATTGATGATTTATTGGACCAGTTAAAGGATGTTGTTTATTTCACTAATTTGGACTTGAGAAGTGGTTACCATCAGATCAAAATTGCAGAAAGTGACATATGGAAAATTGCTTTCAAGACAAAGCAGGGATTGTTTGAATGATTAGTTATGCCATTTGGTTTATGAAATGCACCTGTGACATTTATGAGGGTAATTAATGGTGTTTTCAGGCCTTACATAGATGATTTTTTCATTGTCTACTTAGATGATACATTGATCTTTAGTCGAAGATGGGAAGATCATATTATGCATGTCAAGATAGTTTTTGAACTCTTGAAGAAGGAGAAGTTGTATAGCAAGATGTCTAAATGTGAGTTTGGAAAAACTTTCCGGGTATATTTGGGTTACATTGTAGGGAATGGTCAGCTAAAGATAGATCCTACAAAAGTATAAGTTATTGTGAATTGTCTCAAGTCAACTACTACCACATAAGTCGAGAGATTCTTAGGAGAAGTAAAATACTGGATGAAATTCATTGCTAATTTCTCTTTCATAGCATCTCCTTTGCATGCATTAACAAGTGTGAAACAAGTCTTTCAATGGGAAAGCAAGCAACATAAAACCTTCAAGACATAGAAGGAAAAGATAAGCGCCGCACCAGTTTTGGCTATGCCAGATCTACAACAACCATTTGAGATTCAAACCGATGCAAGCAGATATGCCATGGGAGCAATCTTGATGCAACGTGGTAAACCTATATGTTATCATTATGAAACTTTCATGCAATCAATAATTGTCTATCCACCATATGATAAGGAATTGTATGTATTGGTACAAAGTGTGAAGAAATGGAAGCATTACTTAATGTGGAAGGAGACAATAATTCATACAGATCATCAACCATTACAATATTTGCAGTTATAGACCAAGCCACAACAATCATGACATTTCAGGTGGATGTGTTTCTTACAATAGTTTCATTTGGTAATCAAAGATAAGAAAGGTATTCATAACAAGGTTGCAGACATGTTATCAAGACCAATGATCAATGCATCTACAATACTTAGGTATAATCCTTTAGCTCATGAAAGCTATGCTGAACAATATGCTAAGGATGTTGATTTTAAAGATGTGTATGAAGCATTAACTTGTGGAAATCAACAGTCATATTATTGTATGCATGATAATTTGTTATATCATCTTGGAAAACTTTGTATACCCAGAGATGAAAGAATAAATGTAATTAGAGAAGCTCATACATTTCTCATTTCTGGTCATTTTGGGGTTGGTAAGAYAGTAGCACAATTGAAAAGATATTGTTATTAGCCTCGAATGAATGAGTCAGTTTCCAAGCACATAAAAGGGTGTKTTATGTGTGCCACAAGAAATCCTAGCAACAAAAAGTTGGGATTATATACACCACTTCTAGTACCTTCTCAACCATGGGAAAATATATCTGTGGATTTTGTATGGGGTTTGCCAATGTCTAGGATATGTCACGATTACTTATATTTTGGGCTGCCTACATCTATTATATCAGATCTAGACTCTGGCTTTTTGGGAAAGTTCTGGTCTCATTTATGGGAGCTGATGGACACKAAGTTAAAAAAGATGACAACTTTTCATTCGTAGACAGATGGAAAGACAAAYGTGGTAAACAAGACAGTGGTACATCTACTTCTAGGATATTGCATTAAGCATCCTAAGTTATGGGATGAAAAAATGCCTTATAAACAACATGCCTATAATCATGTCATGCATTCTTCTACTCTGAAAACTACTTTTGAAGTATGTTTGGGGTATTTTCCTAAATCACCCATGGAGTTTGATTTTGGAGAAGCAAGTAAAGAAGATGGACATGAAAATACATATAAAGCTAAGCAGTTCATTCAAAGGATCTGATAGGTACATCAAGTAGTACATGAACAGTTGAAGAAAAGCCAAGCCAAATATAAGGCGAGGCATGGAAAACATCGGGTTGATCATCAATTCAAAGTCGGTGATCAAGTATGGTTACATATCAACAAGGATGGAATGAAGGGTGAAGGTAAAAAGATAAGACCAATATGATATGGTCCATTCAAGATATTGGAGAATATTGGTACTAATGCCTTTCATTTAGATCTATCAACCTACATGTCGATGTACTCAGTGGCAAATGTTGAGAATTTGAAACTTTATGAGCCTCTTATGAGTTAGGGACCTAACCTCCCTAACCCCTCATGTAGGTATAATAATATATTTTTTTCTATGTAATAAAGGCCAATATCAATAAGGCTTAGCAATAAGGAAGAATAAGTCAAATGTAAGAAGACCTTCCTCTAGATTGTTCTTTTGGTTGATAGATATAGTATAAATAGGAGTCAAGAGCATGAGAAGTTTTGTCTTGGATATTATTTTAATAGAGCTCTGCTCTGCTGGAGGTTTCCCCCTCGTAGAGGCAAGTGAACATTGTTATCTTTAATAAAGGTGCTCTTTATGGTGTTATTATGGTATTGTTCTAGCTATAATCTTGTTGTTCCATTACTGCTTTCTAAATATTTTTGTTCTTCACATTGTTATTCATCTGATATATTGCACTATGATTATGGATGGATATGGAAGTATTCAGGTTTTAGCAGTTGATGATTTTTCTCAAGAACATTTAGACGAGATACAAGAAGATGTTATTTTCAACAGAAGAATCGAGACTTCACAATGAGGTGATGTGGAATATCTTCGAGTTGGTCTTAAAGGGGTGAAACCAAGAAAATTAAAGTGGATGGAGATCATAAGGGTGAGGGAGATTTACCCTCACTTAGTTGCCGAGTAATCAAAACTTTTGGTGGTCCAAAAGGCTTCCAATGGGGAGGAATGATCTAGGAGGATCCATGAATGCTCATAGAGGTCCAGGAGGATCTAGAACACTCATAGAGGTCCAAAATGATTCATAAATTATTGAAATCGAATCATCCCAAATGCTCAAAAAAACACAATCAATGCATAGAGCTCAATGATAGCTTTCCAACAATGCAAAAATCGCCTCAAACAGAGTTTGTATGCAAAAGTTATGGATGGTCAAAGTTTGGGTCAAACAAGGGAAAAAAGGAAAAAAGTTAGTAGGGTAAAGGTGACATATGTCACCACTGAAAGGGTGACATGTGGCATGACCATATAGGTTGTACAGTGCTGACGTGGTAACACCCCAATGTGCCACATGACACATTGTATGTTGATTGGGTAGGTGACAAGGCATACCATACAATGACATGGATATATAGGTGGACCAATCGTGTGTTAACAAGTGGTAGAGATAGACCAATGAGAGGATGCCACGTGGAAGCCTCCTATTGGCCATTAATCGCTAATGTTTTTCAAAAGTATAGGAGTCGATGGGGGTTGAACTTGCGACCTTCTATAACCTTATACTAACCTCCATTTCCAGTACACCACACCAATGTTACTTGACTGTGTATGGTGGCGATTGTTTTTAAGTTTGGTAAAGGATTTAGTTGGCAGAAAAAAAGGTCGAGGTCCCAAGCCCTCGACCCATGGTTCGTTTGAAGTTCTATGTAACCATATCCATATTCCACGAGGCATTTAAACTATATGCCAACCACTATATAACCAAAACAATATATATATATATATATATATATATAGTGTGTGTGTGTGTGTGTGTGTGTGATCAACGGGGTTTGACCCCCCGAATCACTATATAATATCCCAATACTTAACCAATTCTACTAAGGGTGTGGGTTTATTAGGAACCCGCTTAAAAAAAAAAAATTCCAACCAAAGTTTTGGGTGGCGGTTTAGGCTCGGACCCCTTATTTAATGGCATGCAGACCGAGAAAGGGACATACACTCATAATTGCAGAGTACGGTCTCAAAGTTTGTGCTCGAGGTTAATTAGACTTAGAGGCTACACCGTAATGCATGCCACAAGATTCCGACACAGAATTTTATGAACTTTATACTCATTTTTATTGAAATTTCGCAAGGAATTCGATGGCATACTCTGTTTCTAAGTTTGAGCAATGCAAAAAAAGGTCATTGTAAAACCCAAGAATTTGAGCATTAATAAAGAGGTCTCTATTGGAAGTGGACCCGGAGACGTAGCCCAAATTGGGTGAAATCTGTTATCAAACTTGTGTATGTGATTTTAATATTGTTGTTCTATTTCTGCTCAGTTATTTGCAAGTTGTTTATCATTAAAGTGTATTTGGATAGATCAATCAATTCTCATGTAATTTGCAACCATTCAAGCGATCGTTTTTATTTCAAAGATCAAGTAGATGTTATTATGTTTTAAAGATTAATAAGCATATAAGGATTTTTCAGATCATGGTAGATCCACTGCTCAACTCCTCATACAAAACCCTCTGTTGTATGACTGTGCCATGGATTGCATCCTGGCCAAAAAATGACTGTGAAGTCTTTTCTATATAGAAGGTTAGAGACTTGAGTAACCATATGTCTCAGTCTCATTTTCCATTATTAATGCTCATATTAACTTGATAACATCCCATTCAGGGCAACATAAAGACATTTAATTATAGAAAGATGAAATTTCCATTAATCAAGCATTATGAGATCTTTAAGAATTGAATAATGTGAGTACATAGATGAAAAGACCCATTTTTTTTCTTCCTTTGTAGACATTTCCATGTGAAATGATTCAAACCCAACCAAATGGCTAAGATGGAAAATTTGTGAGGAATTCCATAACTTCCCACAAGAATCCATGAGATACTTACAAACAATATAAGGGAGAAATCTTCATTAAAATCCACATAAAAGATAAAATAATATGGATGGGGAATAGGAGGTCAAGGACACTACATAGTCTAGGAAGGCTTTTGTTAGTTATAGGAGATTAGAGTACCCATAAAAACATCAAATGTAGAAGGTTTGTATCACAATCTCAACCAAAATAAATGCTTTCTTGGTTATGTATGCCATATGTCACTCAAAAGATTAATTTGATTTTTCTTTTCCATATATGCATTTCAACTTCATCTTCAAAAGCATAACTATGTATGCCATATGGCACTCAAAAGACTAATTTGATTTTTCTTTGCCATATATGCATTTCTACTTCATCTTCAAAACCATATTGTGTGATTTTCATTGCAGATTATAAAAGAGCTCAAGGTTGACATTTCTTACTCCAATTACAACTTCATCTTTTTAGGACCTTTGTAAGCGATATGTAAAAAAACTTCATTCCAATGAGGGTTTTGATCACATTCATTTAGAATTTGCCCTAATTTCCTCACTTTAGGAGCATATCATCCCATTCTGACATATTTCTTCCTATAGTGTTCCACATCATTGTCAACGCTACTTACCTTGTGACTCTTGGTTGTTGACATCCTTGCTTGACTATTTACTTGAATTTAAACCTAGTTTTGATACCACTTGTAATGTAAATGAATGCAAAATGATAAATTATCATTGCAAATATAGATTTGAGCTAAAACTAAAGAAAAAATGTGATATAAGGCAAAGTTCAACATAACACGAGATAAATGAGATTTTTTTCTTATGGAAGGAGCAGACCGGAGATGGAGTCTACGATTTTTTCCGGCATTGAGGCGCGAGATTGCGGATAATTTTCTCCGATAAATCTGACCGATGATGACCGGTCTTTCTTTTTACCCCTTGTTTTCTTACAAAGAACGGTGCCATTTCTCAGTTTGCTCTTGCTAAACCGTAACAGTCTCGATAGTGCCCCCTGTCGTTTTTCTCCCAGGCTTTTTGTGGACGTGGATTATCGAAAATAGCCATGGACAAAGAGAATGAGCTCACGACCCCACTTTCCACCATTTACGGTTCTGAACCAATAATGGGGCTCTCGAAAGTTGTTTTTTCGCCGCTTGGCCAGCTCACGTCTCCTCTCACAGGAAAACTTTTATCTCCCTCTCCTTCCCCGCATGGAGCAGAGTCTTTCTCCGACGTTTTTGGCACCTTTTCCAACTATCTGGCATCGGATCCTCTCTCCTCTGGTAGCATCCTCTCTATTCTCGGCTCGCCCGTTAACCTAGCCTTAGACTGGCTTACACAGGAGGAAGAAGTTTTCCAACGTACCTCTCCACCTTTGTCCTTTGAACCCGATAGAAGTGGTTCATTGTTTGTAGGAGCACAGTCTTATGAAAACATAGGTTTGGACCTTAGTTGCAAGGGGACGGGTCTCTTACACTCTCTGAGGTTTCACCCGTCATCCAAGGGTTTTATCTCGGACCATTTGGATGTTGAAGAACATCGGGGTTTCCCACTAGACAAAAGGGCTCCATCCACAAAGTATACCCCAGAGGATTCGTGGGATGTCGAGGGTTTCCATAGAGGACACCAAAAAAGGAAAAGGAAATGTCCATCCTCTAAAGGGAAAGTGGGCAATCTGCTACTTGGGAAAGAAGTCAGAATGACTAATGTGGTGCAGATGGCAAACCAGACTCTGGTAGGGAGAGCTAGTGGTAGATTCTTTGCCCTCAAAACCATAGTTTCTTGGACAGAGTCGGTTTGGCAAGAAGACCTGGGATATGCTCCAGAAGTTATTGAATTAAGTAGAAATTGGTTTTCCTTCCAATTTAACCACCCGGAGGATGCAAAATGGGCATTGGGGAAAAATTGGAGTATAAATTATTCCCCTCTTTTGCTAAAACCTTGGAGTCCCCTTTTTTATGCTTCCAGGGAGAAAATGGATAAAATCCCTGTTTGGGTTCGATTGTCGGCCCTTCCTCTATAGTTCTGGTCTCTGGATTATTTCAAAGCTATTGGAAATTTGCTGGGGGATTTCTTGGAAGCAGACCTCTCCTTCGAAAAGACAAAACAAAAGAACATTGCAAGGATCTTGGTCAATCTTAATGCCAGAGAAGGTCTGGGAGAGGAGATTGATCTAACCTGGGAGGGTAATACACATACTCAACTACTGGACTACGAGAATATACCCTTCAGATGTCGGTGTTGTCATAAGTATGGGCACCTGGTGGATTCTTAACACCTTCCCTTAAGAACAAGAGGTGGTACTTATTACAGGGAAAAATTAAATTCTTCTTCCCCAGATTACAGCAGGAGGCAAGAGGTAATCACAGGAAAGGCTACTCCACCCTCTTCGGAACCAGAACTCTCCACAGAGGTTACAAATGAAAAGGAATAGCTGGAGCACTCGCCACCCTATGAAAGGACTACCGAAGGGGAACTGGAGAATACAAGCACATCCTCACCAATCTCAGACTTTCCGAAAACTCTGTCTTCAAGTATTGCTCCTTGTCCTCTCCCCCCTATTATTGTTTTAATTAATAAACTATCTTTAGAGGGTAATGATTGGACAGAGGCTTTGAAAAATTTATCTCTTAACACTGTGTCTCCATAAACTATCCCGAGTCCAGACTAGATAGATCCAAAGATCCTCCTCTTTTGGAAGTCCCTCCCCCCCTAAACGTCTTTTCCTTCTCGAAGAAAACTCTTCCTCCTCCTCCCAGTCGCTGGAGTCTTCTTCTACCCTATATTTCTTAAGATCTCAGACAAAAGCCTTAGGTGGACTGGGAAGGGATGAAGTTTCCTCTCTGGATAGGGGAGGACGGGGGAGAAAATCTCTTCTTTCTAAAGCACAATAAAAGGCCAGATTAGATATTTTGGCTGGAACACAACAATCTATTGAACGGGCACTTAGAGCAGTGAAGCCCCGGAGCAAGGTTCCGGTATGAAGATTATGTCTTTCAACTGTAAGGGTTTGGCAAGAGCCCTCAAAAAAATTTCCCTAAAAAGGGTGGTCTACACAGAACACCCGAACATTCTGCTTCTTCAAGAGACTTTGGGAGTTGGGGAGGAGGTAAAAACAAGTCTGGAGCTCTTGCTACCTGGGTGGGTTTTCACTTTGGTAGATGCTTCGGGCAGATCTGGTGGACTGGCCACAAGATGGAACTCTCTAAAAGTACAAGTTCTCAACTCCTCGAGTTTGGACTTGGGAATTGGGATTACAGTTTTTTTCTCATAATTAAAGGAGGCAGTCCATATACTTAACATTTATGGACCTTATCTGAACAGGAAACCTTTCTGGGATACTCTCCTCAAAAAAACGTTCTTCAAAGATCTGCTTATTTTAGGAGGGGATTTGAATCTCTCCTTGGGTCCTTCTGAAGTTTGGGGGGACAGTGTGAGGCTCGATCCGCTGGCTGATCACTTCGGCAATAAATTTATAGATTCCAATTTAACAGATATAGATCCTTTAATTCTCAAACCGACATGGAAAAACAACAAGATCAAAACTGATGGAGTGGCAAAAAGGCTTGACCGTTTTCTAATTAATGATTCTCTTTTGAACAACCCTTTTACTATCAAGCAATGGATAGGCTTTGGAGGATTGTCAGATCATCATCCTATATTCCTGGAGCTTAGACAGGGTTCTGAGAAACCAACCAAACCTTTTAAATTCAACAAGACTTGGCTTGAAGATGATAAAGGAGCACTGGATACCCTTCCGACAAGATTTAACACAATCAACAACTTTTTAGTTTACTGAAAATTTGAGAAGAATCAAAGAAAAAGTAAAACGTTGGGCTATCCAAAAAAGAAAACTTGAGGACAAGGAACTAAAAGAAATTGAATTTGAACTAAAAACGTTCTCATAAGATATAGGGGACCTTCTGAGCTCAATAGAGTCAAAATTCAAAATACTACAATTGGAGAAAAAGAGGATAAAACTGCTCAAGGAAAAAGAAGAAACCCGAAGATTAAAAAGCAGAGCTATATGGTTGGAAAGTGGAGATGAAAACACAAATTTCTTCCAAGCCTACGCCAAAGGAAGAAAAAATGTCAATACTATTTGGCATTTAAAATATCAAGACAAAAACTTGGAAACTTCTTTTGAAGGAATGCCAACACAAGGAAAAAACTACTTCCAGAATCTCTTTAAAGAAGATAGCCAAGCTACAATAGAGGAAGTTGTCAAAGTGGCATAATATTTTCCCAGATTCGTGGAAGCAGAAGAAAATCGTTACTTGATGGAAGAAGTTACAGAAAAAGAGCTTCTAGAAGTTTTGCATAGTTTCCAAAAAGATACAAGTCCATGCCCAAACGGTTGGATCATTGAATTCTTCCTGGGATGCTATGAGATTATAGGAACATATCTGCTGAAAATGGTGGAGGATACAAGGATTTCAGGTCATATCCCTCATAGAATAAACTCCACCTTTATTTCTCTCATCCCCAAAACGGATAACCCGGAGACACTAGATGAATTCATACCTATCTCACTTTGCAACTGTGCTTATAAAATCGTATCCAAAATTATAGCTCGAAGGTTCAAAAAAATCCTTTCCAAGAATATATCGGAACAACAATTTGGTTTTCTGGAAGGGAGACAGATACATGAAGCCATAGGAATATCTCAAGAAGGATTACATAGTATGAAGACTAGGAAATTAAAAGGGGCAGTGCTTAAAATAGATCTCTCAAAAGCCTATGATCGAGTTAGTTGGATGTATATTCGGTTATTATTGACTTACCTAGGCTTTGAAGTTCCTTTCATTACTTGGATCATGAGCTATCTTACTTCAACATCCTTTGCAGTCTTAATAAATGGCTCGGCATCACCTTTCTTTACTCCCGAAAGAGGGCTCAAACAAGGTTGCCCCTTGTCACCACTCCTCTTCCTTTTGGTTGCAGAAGGACTCAACAGAGCACTTACACAGGCTAAGACTATAGGTGATCTTTCAGGAATCAAAATCACACAGGCTTTGTCTCTTACACATCTTCTTTTTGTGGATGATGTCTTACTATTCAGTGGAGGGTCTAGAAGGGAGTCTGAGACTCTAAGGGACATCCTCTCACTTTTCTCAAAAGTAACAGGGATGCATTTAAATGACCGAAAATTGTCGCTCACTTCTTTCCTTCTACCCGAAGAAGAAGAGCTAGCCCACTATACTTTCTTTCCTTTCGAAAGAAGGACTTTAGAGGATGGACTAAAGTACTAGGGTTTTAATCTAAAACCCAACGATTATAGGAAAGAAGATTGGAAGTGGCTCTTGAAAAAACTGGATAAAAGACTAAATACTTGGAGTCACCGGTGGTTGTCATGAGCAGGGAGATTGGTCTTGGTAAAATCAATCTTGGAAG
>ML779287.1:458824-472567 GCA_009831015.1 Picea engelmannii
TGCAACACCTTGGACTGGTATTGCTTGAGGACAATTAATTTTGGGAAGGGAGGACTGTAATGTCCCTTTCCAAATAGGAGCTCCATAGAGGAGGCTTAATGGTCTAAACTGCCTTGTTAGACTATAGCCAGGGCCAAAGAGGGTAAACAGGGTTACTAGAGGTCACTCCAGTCACAAGTGTTATACTCGAAAAGTGACATTGAGCTAAAAAGGGTTAAAAGTGCTTTTAAGTCATTATGAGCTAAAAATAGAAGTCAACAATGAATTAGGGTTTCAATAGTGATTTAGGGTTTTGGAAGTCAACAATGAATTAGGGTTTCAACATGATTTAGGGTTTTGGAAAGCTATAAAGGAAGGGTCATCGACCTAATTCATGATTATGCAGATTATGACTTGTCATCGAGGAGAAGAGGTGCATCTTAGGAGAGATAGTTCAGTGTATTCCAGGAGGAAAACACCAGTTGGTTGATTTCGGTGTTGAAAGACACCCTAGTCACCGAGAAGATCATTTAGGTCTTCCATCATTCTTCATTGATTTCGTAGTGCTCTCATATTTCGGGTATTATCCTTTAGTTTCTTAGTTGTATTCCGACTAAGATCCCTTTGTCTTTTGATCTAGCCAAGTGTTGTTATTTTATTCAGTTGCAGTTGCTTATTTGTATTTCGGCTAAGATCCTTTGTCTGTTGATCTAGTCGAGTATTGTCAGTTTATTCAGCCGCATTCGACCATTTTGTAATCCACAGCTATGTCATAATACAAACTTTGCAGTCCTTTGTCGCGTTTGTTATTTGTATGATCATTTATATGCTGTAAATATTTGATCTTACACACACATTAACAACGTTTCCTAGACTAGCCAAGTCAGGAACATTACAAAATACCTCCCGCAACTACCATAATATCAACACTCTCTCCTAGCTAGGGAGGTATTGAAGGCAATGGTCTTGAGCACAAACATACCATTCAACCGGTAGCATCGTCATAGCTATACATGCTATCTCATGATTAGATCACAAACACCATCATCACTATCAGTGTCATCTGACAACATCAATTGCATCATCTCTTGAAACCATACTCCATCTGAGTAATCAGACATGATGCTGAATAAGTCACTCACTCCAAAGAGTGATACAAGAACCATTCTTCTAATTCGGGCATATGGCTTAGAAAAATAACTATTCCAACAGATGCTGGAAGCCATGCCATGGCCTACAAGGACTATTCTTCTAATCCAGACATATGTCCTAGAAGAGTAAATGTCCTGGACCATTTTTTGTCTGGAAAATGTTTGTGCATCAGTACACTGACCATCTATCTAGCTGATAATCATATTCAACACTACTGATAGTCTTCATGGCAATCAGAACAATGTCATTCAATAAAACACAACCGTGTTTATCCATAGTAGTACACAACTACAATCCAATGGTACACTACCACACCAAGTAGCACACAACTACTTAATCAGTGACACATAGTCACAACCAGTGGAACACATCCCACCACAGTAGCATACATCTACTGTCCAAAGACATACAGTCTCCATAACAATCATATCATCTAATATCAACCTACACAAAAAAACAATATCATGGTATAAACTGAGTCATCTAGGCCATTCTTCCACTCACATGAGCTATCTGGACTATTCTTCTCAAGCATAGAAGAATAACTGTCCTGATTTTTGAGCCTGGACCATTCACCTAACTCGGACATTCCTTCGACACTAAAAAAAGTGCAACCTGGAGAGAATGACTCTGCCCTAGGGAATGCTTGTCCCTGATTGCTGAACCTGGACCATTCACCTAACTAGGCCATTCCTCCGGCACTAAACAAAGTGCAACCTGGAGAGAATGAGTCTGCCTTAGGGAATGATTGTCCGGACCATTTCTTAAGGAAATGATTGTCCTGCACCAACCTCCAAAACAAACCATTCTTTGAAACTGTTCACACCTGTGAACTTCGAAAGAATGATTGCCCGACGAGGCAGGCCATTCTACTTGACCACTACCGAGAGTGACTGTCAAGAAGAAAGATCGTCCTAGACCATTCCCCCACACTGGCCACAAGGGGAATCGATGTCTATGGTACATTAACAATCTATCGAACCATTTTCATTACGAAAATGACCGTTCGATTTGGACCATTTTTCGAATTGGAAAATGCTTGTTCGTCAGAAATCTCAAACTACTTTTCGAATTGGAAATGATCTGCTCATCCTAGACCATTTTCGAACTGAAAAATGACTGTCCATAAATCAATAACACATCAGTGCTCCCTCCCAACCTGGGAGTCATCTCTTTTCTTTTCAAGAAGGAAGTCGTCTCTACGAGTTCCAGCTTGTTTCTTGAGTACACAAACTTTTTCATCTTGGACAAAGGTTTTACCAAAATATCTGTTGTCTACTCATCTGTGGAGATATATTGGAGAACCGCTTCTCTTTTCTGGACCTCATCATGGAGAATGTAATGCTTGATCTCAATGTACTTCGGTCTTTTTGGAACACTGGTTTTCTTTGAAGGCTTCATATAACTATGATCATTACAGTATACCATGGTTGGATTCAACTCTTTTATTTCCTGCTAGCTCATGACATCGTGGCAAGACTCAAACTGGAACATATTCAAGTGGCACTTTTTCTGTTATCATGAGAGTTTGTCATGGATTAACAATCCATCATCCTGGACTTCTGAGTAACCATTCTGATACAATATCTTTGTTATAGAAAGTTTTCACCACGCTTTTGCTGTGCATGAAAGGCTTTGCACCAAGTTGTTTGAATCCATACAAGATCTTTTTCCTTCTGCATACAAGGGTCTCTTTTTCTGGTATGCCTCAAAACCTTGAGGTTGCTCTTCATACGCTTCTTTGTTCAATTACTCTGTTGCTGAGGAGAACAATCCTTACATTCATCTAATGTGAACTCCAACCCATGGATATTGCATGAGATATAATGGCTTAGGTATGTTTGGTTACTGTAACACGCTATCATCATAGTCTTCTCCCTCCATCTGGGAGAACCTTTAGTTCTGGATCTTGCAATGCTTCCATTCATAAGTCTTCCATACACTGTTCCTTATCACAACTTCCATTTCTTCTGCTTGATTGCTTCTAGAGGATTCAAATCAAGTTGGTAGTCTTGTGATTCTCGATATAATGACTGGTTGTTTTGGCTTTTCTTTCTCTTTTGGAATCTTCATGTTTCTCTTTAGCTCTTGGGTCCATGGAGTTTTCTATAGATTCCATGCCCTGAAGATTCCGACTTCTTCCTTTCATCATAGGATCATGGATGTGGATGGACAACCAGGGATACTTTAAGGCTTCTTTTCGAAAGAAAACTTCTTCTAAAGTCAAACTGAACACGTGCTGCTTTTCATGGCTGCTACCATTGATGGGAACATGGATAGATACTTCATAATTCTCAATGGATCATATTATTTAGGATTATCTCCCTCCTAGTCCTTGCTTCATGCATGAATGCATGCTCTTCTTTTGGAATTATATAATCGACTCCCTCCATCTAAGAGAGTCCACACTTATGTCTGCATCTTTATTGCCTTCTGCAAAGTGTCACAAGTCTTTTTCTAATTTCCTCTTGAATGCTGACTTCTTTTTGTTTTTACTTCTTCCAGGTTTCTTCAAGTTTGATTTTGATTTTGGCTTATCTTGCAGCTGTTACTTATGTTAATAGCTTCCACATGAATTGTTACCAAGGGTTGTCTATGTACTTCATCTTTTCATGTGTATTTCTTGACTTGTAGTCATCGTGACTACAATCCTTATCTTATTCTTCCATAGGTATTGTTTCTCTTTGAACATCTTATCTTCTAAGAAATAGATRTGCAAGATATGTACAAAAACTATGTAAACATGGTATGTACAAGAATTATGAAGAATATTGTTACCTTGTCTTAGAAGAAGAAGTTTGTTTTGTCCCGCTTGGCCTTCTTTGAGGGTTCCCTTTCTTCCGCGACTGATGCTTTGTGCGTTTCCTTCCTTTTCTTTAACTCGGAACAATGATTCTTGTAGTGACCATATTTTCGACAATTGAAGCATTGTATTTTTGACATATCTTTTTCTTGATTTGGTTTCTTCCTGGAGCCAAACTTCTTTTTATTCTTGAAATTCTTGAACCTTGCTGTGAAGGCTTGATCATCGTATTTCTTTTGGGGTTTCTCTTTTGCACTAATCCTTGTTTCTTCTTGTGCACATCAAGTCCAAAGTTCTTCAAATGTGGGATACTCCTTCCTTGTGTTCATGCTTGCGACAAATGCATCCCATGTCTTGGGAAGACCATTGAGTACTATATTTACCAGTTCCTTCTCTAAAATTATCTCTTCAATAGCTTGTAGTTGATCTCTTAACTGAGAGATTATCACAAAGTATGATGTTATGCTGTCATCATCATTCATATTCATGTCATGGAGCTCATTCTTCAGACTCATTACTTGTCCAATGTTTCTGACTGAGAAGAGGTTTGTTAGGGCATCATACATCTTCTTAGATGAGTCAAGATAGGAGATGTAGGGTATCAAGTGGTCTTTTATAGAGTCCACTATGATACTCATGGCATTGATGTCAGTGTCTTTGAACTTCTCCATAACTGCAACGTTCTGAGGTTCCTTCTCTTTTCCTTCTTTGAACTGTGGTTCCACGATCTGTCCTTTCACGATATCCAACACTTTATTCTTGGCAAGGATGAGATCAATCCTTGTCTTCCATGCTCTGAAGTTAGAATCCCCTTCTAACTTGTTTTTTGACTTCATAGAGTAGGTCATCACTGCTTTGACTTGGTCAACCTTTGACTTTGACCAAAAACTCAAACTTGACGTCTTAGCTTGCTGAGAGTATCGGGAGGTGCGCTAGGTTAGGGCGCACTAGGCTATCTAGAAATTAGGTCAATCTCTTCACTTAAGGTGCCTCAACAAGAGGGTTAGGGTTTCGTTGTTGCAGCAAAAACTCGCTGCAACTGCAACTGTAACTGAGCAAATCCTCCTAGTCTATCTTCCAACGGTTAGACTGTTCGAAGATAGTGTGGGCCCATAACTTGTTAGAAAGTAATGGATGTGCTCGTTTAACCATATACAATACAACAATATTGTCACCCAACCATAGGTCGAAGCCACCCTAAAGCACCTTAACCTTGATAGAGAATGATTCCAGAAGCAAACCAATACCCAACCACGACTAATGCATAAAGATAACAAAGATTGATCAGAAACTCCAACCATAACCAATAGAAAGTCCGAGCCTAAACCAGGAATATAGATTGCAATAGTTGTCGGCTGCAGCTGCTGCCCAGACTTGCACACTTGCCCAGTGTCTATAGTGTGCACCTCTTCCCAGTTGAAATTTTGAGCTGTCTGGTACAAAATGAGGTCTGGTTACTTGTATTTATACTGTTTTCCTGAGCTGCCTGGGTCGACTTCTCATTCTGGATGCTAAATACTTAATATTAATTATTTCCTTGAGCCAATTTGTCTTCTAGGGTTAGGTTTAATGCTTTAGGGTTTCTTCTTGCTTCTCAGAATATTCTATTCTCTTCAGGGTTACACGTAGAGGTAAATATCTCCCACAACTACCATAATATCAATAGAGGGTTTCTCAGGATAAGCTTTGTGTCTATCTTGTTTATGTGATTGTCTCTATTTCAGTGATCTTATATATGTAGTTAATGTGCTAAATAATTGTAATAATGAAATAAGACTTGTAACTGTTAGCTGCATAAGTAAAATATCAACATGGTATCAGAGTAGGCCTGAAAGAGACCAACTCAAAGTTTATAAAGACTTGGCTAACCTCAACTCACCCTCTCCAAGATTCAATTTTTCAGTTTTGCAGTTGCTGCAGAATTAAGGTTTCTGCATAAACCCTAAGAGTGACGTTTTACCCTTTGTTGGAGGACGTTGGTGAATCTAAGATCACCTAGGAACTCGCCCAAGCAAGGCACATCACTTCCTTGGACTAGAATTCGAAAATCCAAAATTTGAAAAATTAGGGTTTCATCATAAACCCTAGGTCTGGACATCTGGTTGCAGCTACTGTAGTTCCTGTGACAAAATTCATCTTGGTTCAACAAAACTCTCTGGTAAGGTCTAGATCCATATCTTGAAAAGTTATTTGTTGTTTACTTATTTCGGGCAGGATGACTACCAGTTTCAAGCTTGATGGAAAGCTTGAAGGATCCAATGACCTCCAAGCGTGGAAATACATTCTAGAAGAGAATGACCTCGTAAGATCTAAAGATCCAGAGGGAGAAAGTGATAATGAACCAAATCTTTTAATTTCAGCCCTTTCATGAATCGTCACTCATGGAAGTGACACTTGGCTTCCTTCAAGTTGGATTCCGGGAAACTGATGAAGATAAAAGATGTTTTACTCGTACTTGGGTTAAGGAAGAATCTCCTCTCTATTTTAGCTCTTGATGAGAAGGGTTTCAGAATTTCATTTGTCGATGGAGAAATTCTAATGTGGCCAAAAGGAAAATCCTTCAATGATGCAATTGTGATTGGTGTCTAAGAGAGAGGCTTATACAAATTGAAAGGACACCCAGAAACAACCTTGGTTCACAATATCGTAAACCCATGTGAGTTATGGCACATAAGACTTGCTCATCTACACTATAAGGTATTATCGATCATGAGTAAGATGGTGACAGGACTACCTGAGATCCAGGTGGACCATGAAGGCATATGCAAGGGATGTGCAGAAGGCAAGAGCGTGAAGAGCCCATTTCCAAGCAGTGAAAGCAAGGTCAAAGGCGTATTGGACATTATACACTTAGACATATGTGTACCTATGTCCACCTCTTCATCCAATGGGTATGTATACTATGTCTCCTTCATTGATGACTTTTCACACAAAGCTTGCATTTATTTCTTGAAGACAAAAGGTGAAGTGTTTAGCAAATTTAAGGAATTCAAGACCCTTGTAGAAAATCTCTCCGAAAATAAGATTAAGGTCTTGAGGTCAGACAACGGTGGATAATTAACATCAGATGAATTCAAGGCATTCTGTGGGGAAGTTGGGATTAAGAGGGAGCTCTCTACTCCATACAACCCTTAGAAAAATGGTGTGGCAGAAAGAAAGAACCGAACCATAATGGAAGCAATGAAGGCCATGCTTCATGATTAGAACTTACCGAAACATCTATGGGCAGACGGAACAAGGACTGCAATGTATGTGCAGAGTATAACATCCCATCATGTTCTTGGGAGTAAGACCCCAGAAGAAATGTTCAGATGAGAGAAGCCAAAAGTCAGCCACATGTGAATATTTGGCTGTCCAGTATATGTATATGTTCCCAAGGACAAAAGATCCAAATTGGACCCTTCAGGAAAGAAGAGCATATTTGTCGGTTACAGTGAAACATCAAAGGCATACAAAGTCTACATTCTTGGTCACAAACATGTTGAGATTAGTAGAGATGTTACCTTCGATGAAGATGCAACATTCAACAATTCAAGGAAGTGTCATACAGATGAAGACCATGATGAAGAACTGGTAGCTCCAAGAGTTGCAGACACGAGAATTGATATTGTACTTGAAGAACATGAAATAGAAGATCATGACATGGTAGAGCCACAAAGACCCACAGATCCACCTAGAGGAAAGAAGATGCCAGCCTGAGCTTGTGAGATTCTACAAGATGAAAAAAAATACAGTGCTCTGGAAGGAACTTATAGAGAAAGCAAGAAACCAAAACCTTATTCCAGTTACGTGGCACTCCTTAGAGATATTATTGATATAGAACCTACATGTTATGAAAAGGCTGCAAAAATGAAGGAATGGAAGGATGCCATGATTGAAGAGTACCAATCCATTTTGAAAAATGATGTTTGGGATGTGGTTCCAAGACCATGAGAGAAATCAATTGTAAGCTCAAAATGGATTTACAAAATAAAACATGCAGCAAATGGTAGCATTGAAAAATACAAGGCAAGGTTTGTGGTGCGAGGATTCTCCCAGAAAGAAGGCATTGATTATGAGGAGAATTTTTCTCTTGTAGCAAGATACACTTCCATTAGGATTGTACTTGCGATAATTGCAGTAAGGAAATGGAAGATACACCAGATGGACGTGAAGACGACTTTCTTGAATGGCGAGATAGAAGAGGAAGTGTAGGCTAAAGAAAGCCTTGTATGGTTCGAAGCAAGCCCCCAGGGCTTGGTATGGGAGAATGGATAACTTCTTGATGAGTTTGGGCTTTACCAAGAGTAAAGAAGATCCCAACCTGTACTACAAGGTTGAGGATGGAAGTTTAGTAATACTATTGTTATACGTAGATGACTTGTTTTTGATAGGAGAAGAGAAGCCCATCGCTGAGAGCACAAGGAAGCTTGTTGCAGAATTCGAGATAAGAGATCTAGGAATAATGCACTACTTCCTAGATCTAGAGGTATGGCAAAGACAAAATGAGATTTTCCTAAACCAAGGAAAACATATAGTAGAGAATCCGAAGAGGTTCGATATGATGGATTGCAAGGCCATGCCTATCCCATGGTGACAAATCTGAAGTTGCTAAGTGATACATCTTCTGAAACAATGGATTTCACCTTCTATAGACAGATGATCGGATCACTGATCATCTATGCCCATGGTAACAAATCTGAAGTTGCTAAGTGATACATCTTCAGAAACAATGGATGTCACCTTCTATAGACAAATGATCGAATCACTGATGTATTTGACAAACACAAGACCAAACATATGTTTTGCGGTGAACATCTTGAGTTAGTATATGGTTGAGCCGAGAGATGTTCACCTGATTGTGGAAAAACACATATTGAGGTACTTGAAGGGTACAATTGATTATGGTCTCAGATGTACCTTAGATCAGGAGATAATCCTACAGGGCTATGCTGATTCAGATTGGGTCGACAATGTAGTAGATCGGAAAAGTACATTCGGGTGTTGCTTCGGCCTATGATCAATTGTGATTGCATGGTTCAACAAGAAGCAAGCCAATGTGACACTCAATACGACTGAAGAAGAATATATTGCAACATGCTCAACCAAGAAAGAAGCAATTTGGCTCAGAAAGTTGCTTGCAGGGCTATTTGATCTCGAATTAGAGACAACTTGCATTTTATGTGACAATAGAGTTGTATGAAGTTCTCAGAGAACCCTGTGTTTCATGACAAGTCAAAACACATTGAGATCAAATACCACTATGTCTGGGACATGGTACAGAAGGGAGCCGTAAGACTCCAATACATTGCCACCGACGAACTTGTAGCAAATGTGTTGACCAAGCCCCTGTCCAGAGTTAAGTTTGAGTATTTCAGAGACAAGCTTGGAGAGATCTAGAAAGACTTCTCCAGTAGTGAGAAGTGATTGTTTTCTCTAGTAGTGAGATGTGATCCCCAATAGAGGGAAGATATGTGATCCCCAATAGAGGGAAGTGATGAGATCCCCAGTAGAGGAAGCTACCCCAACGCAGATTGGTAAGCCCAACGCAGGTTGGTATGCTACCCCAACACAGGTTGGTAGGCCCAATGCAGGCTGATACTCTACCCCAACACAGGCTGGTACGCTACCCCAATGCAGACTGGTACATTACCCCAACATAGGTTGGTACTCCAACGCACGCTGGTATGTTACTCCAATACGAAAGGCTGGTGAAAGTGCATAACTTCTTATGATATATAGGTTCGTGAAATTCAACAAGACAATGGTCGAAGTGTATAGACATGTAGAAGCAGATTGTTCCTGAAGAATACCTTCCTAGCTAAGAGGGAGTGTTGAATATGTAGCTGCGGAAGATATTCTCCTATTGTATTTGATCATGCAAAACCCCTAAAGCCTTGTTCTATGTATTGTTTATGTTGTAAAACAGAATCAATCCATTGATTCAATATACAAAAATCAGAATTTGTACTGCTTGAAGAAGTGGTCAAATTCTTAATAAGATAAGGATTCTAGTTCTACAATGATGCCATTACCTTGTAGAAAGGGTTATAAAGGGGAAGGATGCCATTGTAGTTGACACCATAACAACTTATAATAAGGTTTGTGGACATCTATATTAAAACGATCAACTTTATTTTCAATCCAAAGTTCACTTGTAGCTTCAAGAAGAGGTGGGTGATTATTAGAGAAAGAGGACTCCCAATAAAATTAAGCATATAGTGAAGAATGTGCCAAAGCAAAAGGGAGATACAAGGGAGTGTTGACCAACGTGATGGTTTCATCTAACACTAAAACTCTGCTATTGCAATAACCACCTACTAAAACAATTTGCACAAGACATGCCTTATTAATGGATAGGAAGAATCAAAGTACTTTGTATATGACTTCGCCATAGTAGTGAGTATCAACCCCATCATATTCCATTCCACCTCCATTACCATCTCAATCATTTCCAATTCCATTGCTATCAACATCAATCTAGCACTTTAGTGATATAACCATATACATCAATTAGTCCAATGCTTATAGCACCAACATCAAGTTCAGTTGGAAAACTTTTAGATTTCATGTTATTAGAGCTTATGGTTGCTTTCCTATTCTATTCACATTTCCTATTTTGTATTTTATTATATGTTTGTTTGATAGTTGATTGATTGAGACTGAGACACATTTGTTCTTCATAGAGGGATGTAAGGATATACATCTTCTATAGTGCAACTCTATTATGCTTGATTATTGCATGAGATAATTATTGAATGGGTTCGTGGATCTTGCGTGATTTTGGCTTGCTTGTTTGCACCTTCTTGTGCAAAGATTTACGCCTACATTGTTAGAGGTATCTCCCAAACTTACTCCAAGTTCTTTTTATTATGGACTAGTCATCAAGTCTTCCTATTGACCATCTAAGAATGATTTTGTTTGATCTATTACCTTCTAAAATTTATCCTCAATTTCCTCGTCTACAATGGGATTTCATTGTCTTGTTAGGTTTCAACATCTTGGGTGTATTCATTGATATCCACTCTATTTTATTTTTATACATACTTTTGAAATCTCCAATATAATTATCTTGGGAGTATTCATTGATATCCACTATCTATTTTATTTTTATACATACTTTTGAAATGTCCAATATAAACATTAATAGGAGAACTTATTATTGATTTAAGCTTCTTCAATTCATTCAATTTTGTACTAGCACTATGAATCCATGCAAATTCTTCTCAAATGAGCCTTGACTCTACAAGGTTTATAATAGGTGATTTATTAGAAAAGCTCAGATAAATATTTGTCAAGTAACATATTAGCAACAAAGATTTAGCAATGATCATTATTCAATGTATATGTTAAACATTTTTATAAGCTAAAATAAACAATTTACTTTTAGTTTCCCCATGAAAATATAACATGTGGAGGAAGATGACTTGCAAGAACATTTTTGCCCCCAGTATCGCCTATGGAGCGACTAGTGTCCTTTACCAAGCATTAAAAATTATTTTCTAGGAAAAAGGAAATATAGCAACTCGTGGTGCAAGGTGGCCTGGTTGAAAATCTAGCCATTGGTGCAAGGGCACCACATCCATATCCACCTTGCACTTCTCTACTTGAATTTACAATTGAAAATGGGCATGTAAATGGATCATGCAAGGTAGAAGAAGTGCAATGCCATGTATTCTTAAACATACATTTGTTTCCTTTTTCTAGATGTGATAAAAACTATCAACACTAATCATCTACCATGTTGTGTGAAACTCAACAACACCTAAGAGCTTGTCTCTTGAAAACTTGATTTCTAGGAAATGGGTTAAAGGAGCAACTCACTACACAAATTCTTAAGATCCGATGCTAGGTAGATTTGGTGAAGCTATACAACCAAAAGAGGTGCTTGATAGTTTGATTCTTTCCACATAGGGGGTATTTTCACTAAGACATCCCAAGGAATTTCAACCACTAACTAGTGGCTATTCTCTTGTGTACAAAAGATCATGCAAAGGTCTTTTTGTGCTTTGAAAGGGATTTCCATATGGTCCATAACTTGTAAAGCCAAGTTTTTAGCTTGGATTTGAGTCCCACATTTTGTTTAATATTATGTTCAATGTGGGCTTGGAAGTCCACTATTAATAGTCATTGGTCGCTTGGTGTTTTTTAAATGCCTTGGTTTAGTTCTATCTCTAGTGACACCACCAAACATGTGCCCCCTAGAGGTCGAGCTTTGAGGAAATATTGTTTGGTATGACGCTCCATATTCTTTAAATCATAAGAATGTCATAGCTGGCTATATTAAACTCAACCTTTAAGGACAACCAACTCTTTCAATCTCTTGCTTGAGCATCATGAAGATCCTTGACAATTTTAATGCCTTTCTTGAAAAGCTTCTTGGCCAAAAACCAAGTCAATTTCATTAAGAGTTTTCCTTTGAGTAAGGCTATTGACCATTTCCAAATGATGTGATCATTGAAAGATAGGCCCAACCATAGAGAATCACTTTTCCAAACCAATATGTGCTTAATGCCCTCTTGGGCCTTCCAAATAATATTAACAATGGACTTTCCTTGAATGAAGATCAGAGAAGGGGTAAGAAAAAATTCATATTACTCCATATTTTTCAAGCATAGAGATAATGTCATTTTCCAGTAGAATTTCCAGGGCTTTGCATCCTTCCATGAACTTGGCAACCATTGGCACATAGGGATTGATTGTCCTTGAGTATGGGTAGAGATAATTCCCATCTTCCCTAGTCTCTAGGCACTAAACAAAATCTCTAGACAACCTTTTGGAAGCCCTTATCTCTATGAGTAGTTTTTCCAACTATTAGTAAGCTTTCATTGAGGGGACCCAACAAGTAGGATATTATATAAGTGGTTCCTAACACTTTAGCTTAGATTTGGAATATTGTTGCTAGGGAGCTTTAGCTTAGCTCAAATTCTTTGGGATCCGCTGTCTCTTTCACCAACTTGATTGTCCTCTTGTGGCTAAAAAAACATTTGATTATACCAAAATATAAAATTTTTAGTAAACAACCATTGGGAGATCTCTCGGCCTTAAACATTGTGAAAATATAGAGGAACAAAATCATTTTCTTTCATTTGTATACATTTCCATATGGGATGTGTTATCGCACGGTTTGTAGGAAAGGTTAAAAGAGCTTGAGTCAAGGGTAGAAATCGGCGTAACAGGAGCTTCCCCACCCACTGTCACCTCGATGGGGGGCTCTTTCTATTTAGGAGGGCTAGTCCAAGGGAGACATCCCTAAAGTAATCTAGGTTTAAGAAGGGCTAAGGATAATGGATCAAGACAATAGGTTCCCTTCCACAGATTACAGCCAAGTATGAGATAGTCAAAGGGAAATATCCATTGAAGATGCACCTGTTTGCGAGACAAGACAAATACAACTAGAATATGTGCTTGCAATGGGTTAGTACTTCATAAGCATTCAAGACTATCTTCAAATATATATATGAGCAAATGATCAATGCTATTATTGACGAAGTCAATGATGGCTAAATAAAGACAAAGGATTAATATCACTTCTTCAACAAAGCATAAGAGCATTTAATGTTTAAATTCAATCCTTGTATCATATATCAATGCAATAAATACTTCAAATTTGGCTCATATATAATGTTGCTGCGTCACCTATATATTGTTGCTACAATAGGTATGACGTCAGCTTAAATCAATAGGTCAAAAGAGAGACAAAGAGCAAAAACGTTTTGTTAAATAAGCTTACAGGTGTAATCAATAACTCAATGTCAATCAATATAGGTGAGAGAAATCACAACGTTGCAAGCATAAGCAAGAGATCTACACTATGTGACGTCACCTAT
>ML779287.1:475095-497965 GCA_009831015.1 Picea engelmannii
AGGACAAGTCTGGCTGAGAAGAAGAAAAGATGGGCCCTCAAGGGCCATGCTCAAGTCAATCTGCTCTCGTACTCCATGTCTAGGACCATGTGGGCCTCGAGACATGATCTCCTAGTTATCCCTAGATATTGGGGATAACAGGATGAATCGGACCCAACCAAACAACTAAGATGGAAATAACAAAGAATGCTAGAACATCCCACAAGAATTCACAAGAAACCTACAACTATTGTATGAGAAAAACACTCATTAAAGTCAACATAGAAGATAAAATTATATGGCAGAGGGAGGCAAAGGACATTACATAGTTGAGGAAGGATTTCTCAATTACAAGAGAATAGAGTACCCATCCAAAACATCAAATAGAGAAAGGTTTAGATCATAATGTCAATAATATATATATATATATTTTTAATCCATTTTTCCTAATAGGAAAGTCAAAATACCTAATGGTACTCACCAAACAATTTATTAAAAAACAACTTGATGCATACAATAAAGAATAGAAAGATAAACAATTGTGCATGCAACATAGATTTTTTAATTAGACAAAATCCTCTCAGGAAACTTAATATACCATATTTTAAAAGTTTTTTCATTTGCAGATTCAACTAGTTGGGCATGTACTCACGTGACACAGAGTCGTGTTATTCGACTACTAACACTATAACCTCCAGGTGTTCCTATGATGCCCCATACACGACACACAAGGTAAGTCAAGGTTTCGAACCGATGAATTCATATAATGGAGTGCCTTAAGAGTGCACTCCATCATTGACTGTCATACACCCCAGGGACAATTTAGATACCATATTATAATAAAATAAATTATTACATTAAATTTCAATATTTTACACAAGGGGATGCTACATTTTTTAATTTCATGCTCAATTAGCAATGACCAACTAGGATAGAGGCATCTCATGTGCCTTTAACATGGCTTATATCTCTTTCCATGACATAGGCAAGCGTATATCTTCACCTCGTCTTTGTAAGATTTTTGTTAAACGCTTTTGCATTCGTGAAAACTAGTTGAATGAATGAACCAATGAACTCACACACATTGAACTCACTTCTATTTAAGATCTATCCCTTTTAAGCTTTGAACTTCTTCTTCCATCAAGAAATTGTTAAGTCGATGCTTCATTTCCCAACTATATTCTTGGGAATGCCTTGTTGTTAGCATGACAACTGTTTGTTGATGTGGTGGTTCTCTTTAACTACCCCATGATTCATCTTTCTTGTGATCTTATGGTATATTAAGAGAATTGAGTCGTTGGAGTCTCCTATTATTGCTAGCAATGGATCCTTGGCATTTAGCATAAAAGGCTTAAAGAGTTTCAAATCCTTTGGATTAATAACAAAGTGAATGTTCATGTGCACAAGTAAATCAAGATCAAAAGCATTTTCTCTCATCTACTACACAATTTTAAATGGTCTATATTAGATTGGTCAATCTTTTAACTTTCATCCTTAAGCCTCTCTTTATTGAGATATAATCACACCATGTAACTATTATTGAATTCATGGGATATTATATACCACTTATGGCTATAGTAGTTTTGCAGGTCCTAAACTTTCGATGCATTTTTCAGGGACTTCCATTGCATTTTTGGCGATTGACATATTTTAACAATCTTTGATTACCAAACTAACCAAACACATGCAACTTATAATAATATTTGTAATAGTCGAAGAAATGCTCCAAATAGAGTTTGTATGTGAATGTTGTGGCCCTAGGAAGTTGACGTATCAATTAGGCTCCTCAAGGCCCACATTCTATTTGCAACCTCATATACTAGGGTTAGGCTTTTGGATCTTAGGTTTTTTTCCCTCTTAGGGTTTTAGACTTTATGTTAAAATATAGTTTGAACATCTTGTGATGGGATTTTTCAAATGACCTAGTCGATACATCTCTTCTCAGAGATAAGCTTCCACCATTCTAGCCAATTTGTATTGCTTTGAATATTGTAGTGTTTTCACTATTTCAATCGTTAATAGAGTTTGGAGTTCATTGTATTGTTGTGCTCTTTTCATTATCTCTATGTTATTTCACCTTTCATAGCTATATTCATTTCATTCTCAACATAATCTAAATCACTAGGATCAAAGCAATATGCTCTTAGCCATTTTTTGTGCATGTCCTCGAGGAGATCATGTTACAAGGATTTGGTCCTTGAACTAATCGAGCATGCTGAAGTATTTCCTCATCGACTCAGGTAGCCTCGCATGGTAGATGAAAAAAAGACAATGGAGGATATTCATTATATTAAGATGTTTATGAAGGAAGCCCTTAAGCAATAGAGGAATGAGATGATGGGTAATTTTATCCAAATCCTTTGAAGGGGCGAAGAGGCACTCTCGACAAGAAATCATTTTAGAAGTACGATACCATTCAAGATACAAGTTAGCTTTGACATTTCTTTGTTTGAAGGCACGATAGATGCATATGGCTTAGAAAAATGGTTAACTCTGCTAGAGGGTTATTGCATGTTCAAAATTTTTCCAATAGTGAGAAGATCACCTTCATGTTCTTTAATTCTCTTCCCATGTGAAATATTGGTGGGACAATCACTTGGTGTATCATGTTGAAGATATATTTCAAGCATTTGGGATAGAACTCACTTAGGTTGATGCCCTCAAGGAGGAATTATACCTTATTGGAAACTATAATGGCTAATAGACAAGATGGATAACTTTACGATAGGAGAAAGTTTAGGGGTGTGGGAGTACACTAATACCTCCATACCTTGCATTCAATGTTGAGTATCAAGGACTCCAAGCGATACTTGGTTCTAAAATACCGTAGTGGACTACACAAGTACATGCATTTCTTGGACATCTCTTCAGTGAGAGTTTCTTACTAGTATGCTATGAAGATTGAACAAAAGTTTCAACATAATGGAAAGAGAGAGTTAAAGTCAACAAATCAACCACAACAAAAGAATGGTAAAGGTATCCCTAAGCATTAGAGAAAATGAAAAAATAAGGATAACCAACTTTAGGACAACCAGTCTAATATGCATACAAAGAACTTGAGGAGATTGAAATAGGTGAGCACCTCTTCGACTCACAAATGTGGGTGAAGGGGACTCCACTACATTTCATTGTTGACAATAGTAGCTAGAAGAACCCTATCTCAATAGAAGTCATCAAGAAGTCGAGGTTGCTAAAAATGCCTTACCCCCATCTATACACCATCGATTAGCTGAGCCAAAGACTACACATCCATGTTAGTTAGTAGTGTTGCTTGCACTACATTTATCAAACCCTTGAAATATGAGATATTGTGTAATGTTGCACTACTTGAATTTTGTAATGTTCTTTTTAGGACAACCATATATGTGGAAGTATCATGTTGTTCACGAGTCTAGGCCCCAAAGTATCATTGTTACTTTGGGAGTTTAACTCTATAGGATACCAGAGGTAGCCTTGACTACCACGATCTCTTTGATTACATTAAAGCAATGTAGGAAGGTAATCTCTTAGAATAAGAGTTTTTTTCTCTTCATGGTTTGGTTGGAAGGCCAATGGAAGATCACTGCAACCACTAAGGCCTCTACAAGTATTCTCTCTACATAGTAGAAGTAGGTGGACAAGATGGTGGAAGAATATAGAGATATCTTTGCCTCACTTGCAGCTGTACCTATACAATGTCAGGTAAAGAATGTGATTGAGTTGGCACTGGGTGCCCCTCTACCTAATAGTGCGGTATATAAACACTCCCCTCTAGAGAACAATGAGATAAAATGTCAAATTCAAGAACTAATACAAAATGGCCACATTCAACTAAGCTCCTCTCTTTACATGAGCCCGATTGTGCTAGTTCAAAACAAGCATGGGACATGGCGACTATATATTGATTATAGTGCCCTAAAAAAAATCACAATCAAGAATTGGTATCCAATAGATTTATGATATTCTTGATCAAAGTAAGGGTGCCATGTTTTTTAGTAATATTTATTTGAAGTCAGACTATCACGAGGTGCCAATTAAGAAAATTGATGTGTGGAAGACAACCTTCAAGTCTAAATGTCACGCACCCACTACTCTAACTGAGATTTCCTCTTTTTTCTTTATGTCTTTTCTTCGAGGAACAGAATCCATGAATTTCCAATTTGTCACACACCCACTACGCTAAATGAGATTTCCTTTTTTTTCTTTACGTCTTTTCTTCGAGGAACAGAATCCTCGAATTTCTATGGGGCTTAGCGCAGACCCTCCCTTCCCATATCCTCCCCCATGTGATCATTGGCTATGACTACGAGCCTTACCAAAAAGGCGCTTCTGGTTTTCGCGATTCGGGGAATCGCAATGCAAGCGTTCCCCTGTTCCCTGCCTTTCAAAATGCCGAAACTTGAAAGGATCTAACAGATCCTTAGCTCCTCCCTTGGGTCGCTTGTCATACGACCGATATTATGACCAAGTGCTATTCCTCTAAATGTTTTCAGGGTTTGGCGATTCGGGGAATCGCGATGCAAGCGCCCCTTCTTTCCCTTTTTAATCCCTGGGACTTGGAAGCCCGATATCTTTTGAATCTACGGTCCAGATCGTCGACTTGATCAACGGCCTGAATTGAATCCTGGCATTCTACCTTTCGGTATTTTGGCGGGGTCTTCACTCCTATTTCTCTGATGTCCGGAACCCCGGTGGCCTTAGATCTTCGCCACACGTCCCTACAAATGGGCAGTCCAGATTCTTTCGGGACTCCTCCTCCCTACAACAAGACCTTGTCCGGTGACCTAGGGCTCATTCACAGAGCGTATCGGTGTTTCACGTACTGGGATTTCGCAACTTACGAAAGCGAGGGGCCTTGCCCTTGGGTTTCCCGGGTGTCGAAACGCTAAAACTCATTCACGCGTAAACCGATTCGGGGTTTCGCATACTGGGATTTCGCGACTGGTGAAGACGAGGGGTCTTTCCCTTGGGTTTTCCGGGTGCCGAAATGTCGATCGTCAAATCCTATTCACGCTAAACCGATTCGGGGTTTTGCATATTAAGACTTCGTGACTGGCGAATACGAGGGGACTTGCCCTTGGGTTTCTCGGGTGCCGAAACACTGAACGTCAAATCCTATTCACGCTAAACCGATTCGGGGTTTCACATATCGGGACTTCGCGATTGGCGAATATGAGGGAACTTGCCCTTGGGTTTCTCGGGTGCCGAAACGCCAAACATCAAATCTTATTCACGCTGAACCGATTCGGGGTTTTGCATATCGGGACTTTGTGACTGGCGAATACGAGGGAACTTGCCCTTGGGTTTCCCGGGTGCTGAAACGCCGAAAACCTGAGGGAACCACTCTCTTTTGTACAAGGTTCCCAGGCTCAGATCACATAATCCTTCAACAAGTTCTTGGGTAATTATCCCTAGGCTTGGTGACCTGATCGAAAGGCCTTCCTAAATTATTGAGCTATGAACTCTGTGACAGGGGTGAAGTAAACTCGTGGGTTTACTAAAACGATAGTCCTTTCAAGGAACTCACTCCGGCTCTGGAATGCGAGGGAACTTCCCAGAAGGAAGTGCCTTCGGGAAATCAAACCAGGGCATAGCGTGAGTCAAGTAAATGGGAAAAATCTCAAGGGAACAGACTCGTAATCTGAACTTATTCATTCTATACATAAATTGATTATAGTCATATAAGTATAAGAATGCATCCATTATTTCTGATCAAAACACCAGGCAAACACTTCTATACAGAAATCATTTATGAGAGTACAAACATGAGCATGTGTCCAGGATATTCAATTCAAGATACAAGATATAAACACTTATCAGAAAAACACCAGGTGTGACGTCACTGCTGAGAGGGGTGCTCGTTTCCACCCAACCGTAGGCTTAGTGACTCCAAATGGATTTACCACTAGCCACCCCCGAGCTAGACCACGATGCTTGAGGTTCAATTTTCTACTTCCATCTCAACGAAAGTCAAGGATGAAGGTTACACTCTTTCTCCTCTGTTCAGAACTCTCTGTGTTTCCAGAGTTTCTCCAGTTCTTCCCCGCGATCCCTATCGCGTCGTTCTCTCCCCCTTTACCACACTTTCTCTCTTGCCTTTTCTCTGCAAGATTGCGTGTGGCACAAATTTCCTCGTCCGTGGTCAGGTCTAGGAGCTGTTACGGATGGGCGGTTCACCCCCATCCCCTCATTAACTCTTGAGGAGCCTCCCCACCTACCAATCTGACGGAAAACCCATTCCAGGGTCAGAGAGTTGCTTTGATCTTTGAGCAAGTAAAAACCAGTATGGTACTGGCCTGGTGGAAGTTAGCGCAACCATTCCAGGTCCCTTCCACCACCTCTCATTAGCCATCGTGGTCTCTTTTAGCACATCCCCCTCCTAGTAGTCATGCAACACATAATCATAATGTAATTTGCATTCATCGACCTTCTATACAAAGGTCCGCCAAATCAAACATTCACATCTTTGAGTTTGCCATAGTTCTTGGCCAATATAGTTATTTTTACAGACTGGGGGAAACAGGGTGTTACACTAAATAAGGTCTCTTCAAGTGGTTGGTTATACCTTTTGACTTGACTAATGCCCCAACAATGTTCATGAGGATAATGGACGATAGCTTGCTTCCATTCACCAATTCCTTTGTGGTTGTATATTTGGATGATATCCTCATATTCAATAGAACCTATGAGGAGCATCTAAAGCACATTCAACAAGCACTAAGCACCTTGCAACAACATAATTTATATGCCAATCATATAAGTTCTCATTCGATATGTAGATAATTTAGTATTTGGGATACGTCATGGATGAACATGATGTGCATGTGGGTCCATCCAAGATCTAAGTTATTCATGATAAGTTGTCCTGAAAAACACTAATAGAACTTTGTAGCTTCTTGGGTCTTTTCATCTTCTACCACAGTTCATGTTTAGGTTCTTTCATATTGCTTGGCCCTTAAGCCAAGGGACCAAGGGTGGAGCCAGTCCAAGTTTGTTCATGTCGAGGCACAACATAAAGCATTTGAGGATATAAAATTCCACCTCTAGTCACCGCCAATCTCATTCTTTTAGGATTGCATAAATCATTTGAGATTAAGAAAAATTCCTTGGATTAAGACATCGATGTGATCCTATCTCAACATGGACATCCAATAGCCTATCACAATGAGATACTCTTTGACATGGTTTGCAAGTACCCCACCTATGAAAAGGAGATGTATTCCATTGTGTAATCATGATGGTAGTGGAAGAAAATATATTTTGGGAAAGGAAAGAATCATCCACACCAACCACATTCTTAGAATTCATGCAAACACAAGGAAAGTTACAGAATGACCACTATCAAAAGTGGTCCAGGTACCTTACAAAATTTCACTTAAACATCAAGTACAAGAAGGGAATCACAAAATGCATTACAAACTTTCTCAACCAATCTCCAGTTACGACATTAACCACAGTGCTTAATTCTTATGGAATTGAGACTCCCAAGTAGCCCTAATTGTATGAAAACGACCCTTACTTCATTTTTACACATCAGAGACTGGGTAGAAGTAAACAAGTTTCATATTTTCACCTCCATGATGGACTTCTATGCAATCTCTATGTTCGTTCATGGAAGTGTGAGAAGCTAATTTTGGAGGTGCATTACAATTAGGTGGCAAGGCACTTTGGCCTGGAGAAAACAATGGAAGTATTAGAAAAGTACTTCTACTGACCAAAGCTTCGGCAATGCATCAATGAGTATACCAAATCATGCATTTCTTATGCCATTGCTAAACCTACCTTTAAGAAGCAATGACTATACACTCTTGTACCTAGTCCAGTTAAGCCTTGGGAGTTAGGGACTATATGTTAAGCCTACCCTTAGCCAAGCATGGTAATGATTGTGTATTTGTGATTGTTGATCCGTTCTTTAAGATGACCCTTTTGGTACCTTGCAAAAAATGTATCATGGTAGAATCCATTGCTAGGCTCTTCTTCGAGCATGCTTATGTTCATTTTGGGATACCACAAACCATTGTTTTGGATAGGGACAATAGGTTCCCAAGTGCATTTTGGTTTATCCCGTGGTCAGTGATGGACATCAATATCACCAAATTCATTGCCTACCACCCCCAAATAGATGAAAAAATAGAGATAGTCAACATGATGATTGTGCATATCCCGATAATGTACAACTCCAAGCATCCTTGTACAAGGGATGGAATTCTTTCTTATGCTCATCATCGTCATAACAAAGTCCCTCATAGTTCTATTGGCCACAACCCTTTTTAGGTGTGGTTGGGGTTCCAACCATTGGTTCCAATTGATGTAGCTCTACTTATTACATTTGTACAAGGAGAGTCCTCCCATGCTTAGGATTTTGGTAAATAAAGCAACAAAAATTTGCTAACATATCCCACACATAAATAATAAATTCATGGTATTTAGAAAGCTAATGCCATGTACAAGTAGCAACATAATCAACATTCAGTTTCACACAAGTATCAAGTTGGTGATAAGGCATGGTTACACTTATACAAATAGTGATTCACAAGACTCTAGATGAATCTTAGACCACTCTAATATCACCCTTACACCATCACCAAATATGCGGGTTAGAATAATTTTGAATTGAGTATTCCACTTTTCCCTGGCTTACACCTTGCATTTAATTTGGATTTTCTTCGACCATCATTAGGGGAATTTTGAGGCAAAAATGGGCCTCAATATAAAAATGTTTTATCAAAATCAACTTTAAAAGAACCAACAAGATTCAAGATGATGATGTCAACCATAAGGGTAAGTATTTTTGTAGGGAAAGGAAGAAAACTACTTCTGTTAATCATATATTCGACTTATCTTCTTATAGGTTTACTCAAATTTCAAGTGTAGGCACTCATTGGATGTATAATTAATTTCCACATCCAACGAGTATCGCTTTGCATACTTTTAATAGACCCATAGTGATAAACTGTAAATATATGAAAAAAATGTGTTTCTTGATAAACTGGAAATACATGAAAAAATGTGTTTATTTTCCAAGAAACATTTTTTTTTATGGATTTCCAGTTTATCTCAATATGGATCTATCAAACGTATGTAAATTCTGCATCCAACAAGTGCTTACACTTGAAATATGAGTAAACCTATAAGTGTTGAAGATTGAGTAGCTTCGGAATATATCCTTATTATATTTGACCAAGACAAACCCAAAAGAATATTATTATATTATATTTATTAAGACGACCTTATTGTGCCTTTGTAAACGTCGTCCCTATTGTGTCTTGACAAGTAAAACATAAATTAAAAGGGTAAAGTGACAGGTCGGCCTAGACCTAATTTAGGCAGGTCAGACTACTATTTATAAGGGAGGCTAGTGCCTCATTTGGACACTCACAACACAAGTTTCGTGGCTACAAAAGAAGTGCACAAGTGTTGAAGGAAGAAGCCACTGTAACTAGGTGTGACGTTGTGAAGCTTGTTGTTCTCTCTCTTGGATACATCTTGGTTAAGTGGTGTGTTACTCTTCCCTTGATTCAGATGGATATCGGTGGCCACCCACCTTTTCCAACTGGCTCAAAACAATTTTCTGGCAATTTTGGTAATTTACTATTTTTAACAGTTTTTAGCTTTCGGGGCCATTTTGAGGGCCTAAATGAAAGTTTTTCGGGATCGGGCTTCTCAATGATAGCCAAAGGATCTAATTGAGCCCCCAAAATGAATCTCCTCGATGATACTTTTCCAACGAGCTATCATGCGCCCCAAACGAAGATCGTATGCAAAAGTTATGACTCCGAGAAGTTGATGTACTAACTTACCCAAATGGGGTCCACATGAATTTTGGCTCTTCATCTCCTAGGGTTAGGTTTTTTGGATGTCTAGGGTTTGTGACATTCCAGTTCATTGTAAAAAAATCCTTCAGAGCCTCGTTGTAATCACCTTCTTTTGAATGAGCGTAACTGTCACATATCTTCTCAGAGATAAGCCGCCACCATTCCAACAAGCTTGTTTTTCACTACATTTTATAGTTTCAACTTATTTCCTTACTGAATAGAAAACCAATTTCACTGTATCTCTGTTATTCTGTATTAAGCATCTTTTAATAATCTATATTTATTTTGTTATGCTCATAAAATCCGGATCAATGGTATCAGAGTGGTCTGCTCCTTGTTGTCTTAATGTATGTCCCCAACGAGGTTACGGTACAAAGAATTGGGTCTCGAGCTTGTTTCTCTTGAGGAAAAAATATCTCGCATGCCCAAACAACCTCTCATGGTAGGAGAAAATAAATATGACAGGACATGAAATCCTTTCATAATGTTGCTTGAGGAAGCCCTCACACAACAGAGGAACGAGATGATGGACAGTTTCACGCAAATCCTTCGACGACTACCAACAGGCGACACATCTTCCTCGAGCGGAGGCGCCACTCCCTTCAAGGTACAAATAAAATTCGATATTCCTATATATGAAGGTTACATAGACACAGATGTTGTAGACAAGTGGTTGAATCTATTAGAAGGGTATTTTTCTGTCCATAACTTTTTGAATAGAGAAAATATTACTTTTGTGCTCCTCAAAGCCATTCCCCATGTCAACAATTGGTGGGAAACTTTTTGTGAGGAAAAGGAAACAGAGGAATCTTCATTATTTACAGTCACGACCACCTGGGGATCCTTTAGGGATTCTATTAAAGAACAATACTACCATGTCAGAAGTTATGATGACTTGTATACCAAATGAACCACTGCGGCAAGAAAGAGACCAAGCAATGCCAGAGTTCACAAATATCTTCCATACCTTGTGCACCAAGATAGGTATCAAAGATTCAGAGCGACATCTGGTGCTCAAGTATCGCGGTGCTCTGCATAGATACATACAGACTGAAATGGAATTTCTGGACATCTCGTCCTTGGGTGCGGCCTACTGATATGTTGTCAAAATCGAGCATAATATCAAACAAAAGACGCAACAATTTGAGCCTGAGAACCCCTCACAACAAAATCCAGGAAAGGGCGGCTCCAACCCACATAACAAATGATAGAGAAAAGATGGACAGTATCAAGACAACCAGTCCAAGACGCAAGCAAAGAAGGACACCAAAAAGACAAAGAAAGATAGCGAGAAGTGGTGCGACTTCCATAAGAGCCCTTGGCATAACACTACTGATTTCCGCTCAAAGCAGTCGTTGGTGGCCGAAGTGAAAGCCTCTGAATCAAATGCGAGTTCTGACTCTGAGTCAGAACTAGAAATGGGAAGACAGATCATTGACACAGAACCTAGTGCTACCGTTTCTACCACCAAGCTCTAGCCTGGTGAACCAGACGAGCCAGAAGAAGGTGAACGCCTCTTCCATTCACATATGTGGGTGAAAGGCACCTCGCTGCACTTCATCGTTGATAGCAATAGCCATAAGAACTTCATCTCAGCAGAGGTCATCAAGCGGCTGGCCCTGTAGACAATGCTTTTGACGATTGAAAACTTCAACATATTTTCGCCTGCAAAGTGTTGCTAATGCCTATTAATTATAATACTAAATAATACTAGTAGGTGGGACCCCCTTGAACTATTGAAGTCATATCTGCTCATTTTTTTAATATGCTACACAGTTACACGGTTGATGAGATATTGTTGTTGTTGGTATGTGTTGAGATTTTGAGATGTCGTTCCTTCATGTTACTACAACCTACTATTTATTCATGGCATTTGTTCTTATCGCACCTGCACAACAAACATGTTAGTGAAATTATATGAAAGACAATTAGAGGAAGGCGAAATACTGTAACTCATGCAAGAAAAGGGACCTAGTTCTGCAATACTACATGCATGAAAATACTTGTTGATTGTTGTTGAACCCTAGCTAACAAGGAAATGGCTATGAAATTGTGTCGAATTACATTTTTTATATGCATATGGTTGACATGTTGGTGGCACATTTGGCAAGGTGATAATGCAATGGTTATGCATTGGTTAATGGAATTGGTAGTCGATATACATATGGTATGAACATTGGTGGCTCATGAAAGTTAGTGGCTTTGCGATTCTATTTGAGTTATATAGTCTATATGCATGGTGATTATGCTATGGTACATGTTGACGTTGATCGCGCTATTGATGATGATTCTATACATGATCTCTTAGATTCTATAGTTGACATGCAATATGGTTAAGTTAGAAATGAGGCATATGATGTGGATGGTGCAATTAGCAAGAAGTTGATGTGCATTCCAATGCGGATTTTAATTTAATGGTTTTAATGAAGGGTTTGTTGGCATGTACTGATGAGTTAATGTAATGTGGGTGGAGGCAACGTGCATTTACTGCACGCCACCTTTACCCTTCCCGTTGGTCGCCACCCTAGTCGGGCTATTGTTTTATCTTGCTGCTGTGTTATGCTCTGGAATTTTAGCAGGGTGAAACCGCTTGGCCACCTCTCATCTTAAGGATTTCGATTAACAGGTATGTCCTTTTTTTTGGCCATTCTTGAATTCACTCTGGTTATGAAATGATTATTGGCTCAAGTGTATGGATTTGTGTCTTTTCCTAAGTGTTGCAACTGTGTGTAATTTTGGTTCTTGAATGAAAAATGGATGGTTCTTCCTGTAATATTGTTGAGTTTGTAGAAGTTATCGGTCTTCTTGGTGATAACTCCCTGTTGCTAATACTGGTTCAGTTGGAGGGTTTTTGTTTAAGTCTTGGGTGGAAATTTCTTCATGCACTGTCACCATATCTAGTCTCTGGCCTTCCTGGGTTTTAATGGTCGAAAGTATTTCTGCCTCACGATGTTATGTTTCACCTCGACATTTGACTTCCACCACTAAGGGTCATGAATTGAGTGTTCTATTCTTAACTCGGCCCCGTCTCCTCCTCAGTACTGTGGTAATTGGACGAAGAACACGAGGGTTATACCTTGCGTGCATTGATTAAACTGCCCGACCAAATAAGAGCCTCACCCTTCTTTTTCCCCTCTGCCATGGATTGTCACCTATCCACAAATGACTCATATCTCTCTCTGTATGTATACCTCTGGCTTCGAAGTTTCATTGTTGCGAGAGGTTGGCTTTGTTCCTCCGGTGATGGCTACTGAGAAAAAACCTTAACCCTTTGGTTTGGAGTTTCATAGGAAGACTCTCGGGTCTGTCAAGTTGCTATGGATTATTGTGGTTAATTACTTTGAATGCATAATCACCATTGGTTGTATGGCAATCATGTTGGTATGGCATTTAGTTACTGCTTCTGTGACGATAGCGATAAACCTTATAGTGCCAATTATACTTCTAAATTTCACAGTCACCCTCCTCGTGTCAAATAACTCAGTATTATTAGTGAAGAAGGTTTCTGCCCCTTTTCGATTCGATGCGAGGGAGCACACCGTTGCTACAACTTGTTTGATTGATTATTTTGCTTTTACAACAGTGGAAAATTGTGGTTTGATATATAGTCACTGGTATTTGCACTTATGATGATTTAGATGATGGATGACATTGGTTGCAAATGCTTGGTGTTGTTCACACATGTCGCGTTCTGTGTATGGTGTTTTGCAAAGTAAATAATGGGCATAGTAACTATGGTTTTCTTTGGGGCCGAATGACTACTGAATTAGATAACTATGGAAAGTATATCCCCTGCATCTTTATGCTTGTTAGTTGTATAAAATTGAGTGCGCACAACATAGTCGATCATGGGTGACTAAATCCAAGCAATCTTATAACTTAGCACGATATGTTGAGTTATTTATTGTGGCTGTGTGTTTGATGTTTCAAGAAGAAATGTTGCACCGTGGAGTTGTGTTAGCTGCACACTGTGTATAATATCGATAGTTGATTTTCACACTCAGGGGAACCCACAAAAGTTTTAAGCATGTTTATTATTGCAATTGATCACTTGTCGAAACCGGCATGTTGTTGATGACAGCCGTGTTGGATAGGTGGCCGAGCTTTTAAGTCGCGTTGAATTGGTTTTCTTTTACAGTGGAAGAACTTCATTGCCCGGACAATTTACTCCTGCATAGCTGGTATCTAAATGGTGGCTGTTGGTTGTATGATTAATTGTCTTTTGGGCATGGCAATTTGATCTTGGTTATTTTGATTACTGCATATATATGTGAACGAATATCATTGCATTTTGATGGGTTCTATTGCAGTAATAGTGAATTTGAAAACGTGACTTTTGGGTATAGTTGTGGATTGAAGAAATGCATGGCAATGGTTGATATTGATGCCTACAGATTGAAATTGGGTACTGTCCGTGAATGGTTTTAAAATGAAGAATGTGTAGAGGGAGGGGAATATAACCTCTTATAAACTATGTGGAATACTGATTGTGTTGGATATTTTGGACAATGAACTAGTTAAATACACAAGAATTGTTATTCAATCAATGATGACTGTTGGTTGGTGCATCTAGTCTTACTGCATAATGTTTTATGGATCACTTGATTAATATCATGAACAATAATCGTTATCTTCCCCTCCCATTATCTCATTTTCCGCTAATTACAAATCCTATCACCTTCCCATTTCATTCTTTCACCCCCTGCTCTGAGATTGATTACAGTCAAGGGAATTTCTGTGTTAAATTGGATGAAAGTGGCAGTGTCTTGTGTAAATAACAGTGAGGTTTTATTGGTTGTTTAACAGTTGATTGTTGTTGTCATTGAGCAGTGACCATGTCTTCTTCCCTTTCATTATATCATATTTTCGCTCATTACAAACCCCTTACATATCCTAGGACCCTGTTTCACCCCCCTGCTCGTTGATTAAGAGTAAAACAATTTGTATGGATTGGATTGCATGAGTCTGATACGTTCTGAGCCAAATCTATTTCATATTTTTAAGACTTGTCATGCATGGTTATTTAAAAGACTATTTTCTAATTGATCACATATGCAGGATGAGTTTTTTGCAGTCGTGGAATCCATGGTTGAGGTAACAGAGGTAGAGGTAATTGGAATCGAGACCCAAGAAGGCCCAGGTTCTCCATACATTTTGATGCTGATTTAGAAGAGCTTGGCCAATTTTTTCATGCAGGATTATTTAATTGGATTGGGCAGGGAATAATCCAACCTAGGCCAGAAAGCCCTCCCTTCCAAGCCCAACAAGCCCCCGATACCCTTGTACCTCCTCATGTCTCCTTACAGCCCGAGGTCCCTGAAAAATGATGGATGGCAGGAGATTGTCCACCTGACAGTCTCCCAACATCGTGGCTGGCTCAACTTGTCTTTGCCTCCTCCTCCGCCGGTTAACCCCATTGTCCAAGCTGCCTCTAACCACTTGCTAGTGCAATCCTCCCATGCTAGCAAGAGATTGAATATTGAAGCCCATCATGCACTTGATAAAGGAAAAGCCACTACTTCCCCTTCCTCACCCTCCAATGACTCTGACAAATCCGTGTCTTCACGGATGCATTTGAGGGACGATTCTTCCCACAATATCAACGAGATTAAGCCAAAAGGCTCTGCACAACCTAAGGCAGTTTCAAGAAAATCAAGAGGTGACAACATAAAGCAAGGAAAAGTTGCATCACAGACTGGGAAATATGGCTTTTGAGTTTTATGTTATCTATTGTTTTATGACAGTTGACTTCATGGATCTTTGGAAAGCATGTTTTATTTTGGATATATGAAAGTTCCAACAACTTTGGCTTGGTCCCTACCTCATTACATAAAAGATTTTCTAAGGAAATTTTTGATTACAAAACCTTCAGGAAGAAGTCGACTCTCTCCTTGTAAATGACCAAGTCCCGAAACACTATGTCAGTTAGCCATTGAGGCTTTTGGTCACTTGTATATAAATAAATCCTGATTCTATTTTTTTTTTTCATTTGATTTTTCTTTGTTAGATAAGTTGGTTTTGTTAATCTATTTGATTACTATCATTTTCCTTTTTTCCTTCTTGATGAATTCCTTTTTGATTTTGGATTTCTTGGAACTTAAAATCAATTCACATGTTTAAATGTAGCACAAATGGTGTAGAGATCCTAAATGTATATGTAATTTGATGCCTAATCTACTTATTCCCCAGACATGCAATCCCTTTATGCACTATCACAAGTCAAGAATTGGTGGAGGAACATAGCTTATCAACACAAAGAGGCACTGGGAAAACAAAGAGCCAAGAGAATACATTGAACAACAAATCACTATGCTATACGAGCTAAAGGAAATGGTCCAGATGAAATGTTCGTAGTAGACTAGGAATCACGACACATGAAGTTTTCTCATCTATAAGCAAGTTAGTAGATCACACCATCACATGTGTCATCCCTAGTGCCTTTCAAGTTTAACTGGAATCCCCCCATCCACCTATATCTCTAAGTAAAAGAGAATCAAATATTATAAAAGGTAAAGGCTTAGGAAAAGACTTTCCAGATCACATGGGACATGCAAGTATCTTCATCGGGGCTATGGACGCTCATTGGCAGGGAAGCAAGGATTGTGACACTGGGGTGACTTCGTCGGGGCTATGGATGCTCGCTGGAAGTTGAGAGACACTAGGGAAATACATTATGACTTGTATTCTCATCATTCTTGATGTTTCATTACTATTTTAATACCTACATATTTATTTTTATTCATTTACCACGATATTTGGATATAAATTTGAAAGCAATCTGTTAATCGAAAGAGGTCTCACCCCTCTTTGAATCACCTTGGTCTTTTCAATATGAAAGTTATGAGGCCTATATTTTTTCCCTTATGGTTTAGTGTGATGGAGCACTCCTCCTAAAATTATGTGTGGACATCATCTTACGGAGATCCAAGGCTTCACCCAGTGTGTTGCCATTTGTTGTGACAGGCACTACAACCCTCTATTTTTATTTTTATTTCGTTTACTTCCCTAAAAATGGAGCCCCCTTTTTTCTTTTTGAGCCTAAGAGAAAGCCTCATAAGTCTCCTTCTCCATATCAAGATTCTTTTGACGATTCATGTTTCACTTGGAAAACAAACAATACTTAGTGTTGCAATCCAAATTTTAAAATAGGAAAAATTACTTTCAACTCCTATGAACAGTTCATAAGAGTTACCTTTAACTCCTATGAAAAGTTTGGAGGATTTCCTTCAAACTCCTCTGAACAAGTTCAAAGGAGTTATTTTATTTTTCTCCGATACACAGTGATATTATGAGAGTTGGGAGAAACTCCTCTGGTCAAATCTGAGGAGTTACTTCTAACTCCTCCGATATGTTCAGAGGAGTTACTTCTAACTCTTCTGAGCACATCGCAAGAGTTACTATCTCGACTTTCGAACTGATCAGAGAAATTTCTCTTAACTCTTTTGATCAAACCAACCGCAACCATCGCATTAAATTTCATAAGTAATTGTTTGGCTATAAAAATGGAATGGGGTTAGGTTTAGTGTTATCCTACCATTTGCGAGTGAACGAGAAAAAAAAAGTTTAAATGCACCGAGATGGATACCATTCGGGGATCTCGCCTATTTATATCCACCATGTGGCGACATAATCTAGGTAAGGTTACCTTACCTCTCTCCCTTATCAAGCTGGGTTTAGGTATTTTGTTTTCTTTCTCCCTTTTCCCTAGATCGATAATCCTCTTTCCCTTACTCTTAGTCTTCTCGCTCTTGACCACTCCCCTTTTCGCCGACCTTACATTTTTTTTCAAAACTTGTTTTTTGCACAGGATGCACAACCAATTAGCCCTTTCCCCCTTCACCGCGATGGAATTTCTCCACATCCTTGCACTCAACCCTCACAAGCCATCCCAAGATCGTCTCGGGCACAAATACCTTGATCTAAGAAGGTCCTAGGGTTTCCTCACACTCCTTTAAGCTAGTCATAGTTTTTCTATATCGCTCTCTTTTGTTCTCTAAAATCCCTAACTTTAAAACCAAATACTTTCAAAGTAACTCTCTGAGCACATCAAAGAACTTTGATGAGCTCAGAAGAGTTAAAACTATTTCATGCACACATTTTTAGAACAAATGGAAACAACTCCTCCGATCATAGCAGAGGAGTTACTTTCAACTTCTCTTATATGATCATAGGATTTCCTTTTAAGTGCTCCGATCTCCTCGATAATATGAAAATCCATTCCGAATAATTATTAGAGAAGTTAGTAATTTTACTAACTCCTCCGATGTGATCGGAGGAATTGTTACCAACTCTTCCCATCTGTATTGAAGAAGTTGTTTTCTCAAGCTCCGATTTCTCCTTTCCAAGATGGTGCCCAAGCGTTTCACCCCAAAATCTCATTGAACATTGTCTACTATTAACTTGACATATGTAAGAAACAAATTTCCATGTCTTGATAATTTCAGTAATTTTTATAATTGTCCAAACATTTAGTTGTATTGCAAATAACACGCTCTAAATTTATCCTTTCAGTAGGTTCAGACATGTCACCACCAAATAATACAACGAAAAAATAAATAAGGTTTGAGCCATCTAGTATCTCCTAGCTAAAAGTATAGACATAAATTGTTGGGACCATATATGATGATACATCAAGACTCCTAGAGAAGGATGGAGAAACCTTAAAGTGGGGAGAAGTATATTATATGTTCAAGAAATCAAACTTATCTATGGAGGCGGAGGAACCATATGAGATCCAAGTGTTTAGGAACATTAAAAAGTTGGGAATTTTCAAGGTGGTAATACATCCAGTGGTCTTCCCTTGTGCAGACGCCATTTCTTGGATTTTGAAAAACATAGACATAAATAGTCGATATGTATTTAATGCAAGAAAAGAACCTATAACTTCATTCTGGCTTGATAATTTAGCTAAGTGTTACCATATTGAAGTTGGGAACACAAGAATGGATGGTCAACTCCTCAATGAGTTGGATCTTACAACGAAAGATTTATTCCCCGCATGGTACAAAGCAGATAAGCAGTTCAAGTATTGGCGCAAGAGTTGGTACCCCATGACCAATTTAAGGATACCATACCAGTATATGGTAGCCATGCTGTGTAGGTTGTACGGGGAACTAGATGCAACTCATTTCTCCCTATTGTACCTGCCCCTAATTTATTTCTATGCAGATGTGGGGGTCCCATTCAACTAGGCATACATATTTTCTGAAAATATCAAAGGTGCCATTTCTACAGTTACACAAGCACAACTAGGAAGATTTCCTAGTTTCCATATGTCCTCATATCTTCCAGACATAATGTGTACTGCTCACAGGTACCCAAACATGAGATGGAATTGGTTTCCCGTTGACTTCTCTATCCACATATACTCCAAAGTGATTTGGGAGCACAAATACCAAACAAACTATCAAAGAATCTACGAACACTTCCTTACCCCATTGTATGAATTTGTTTTTTGCACCTCCCCATGTTGTATGATAGACAAATCCATAGCAGTGATAAGAAGGATCGGGGACTAGTATTTGATGGAGAACGATACCTTTATAATAATATATGGTGCGATGAAACCAACCCACTTACTCCCTCAGTTCATTCCTGACAAACTTGTGCTTCAGGAAGTGACATATCAAACTATAATACATGGGGTCAGAGGAATGCTATACAAGTCAAAGATTTTTTTTTTTTTCATCCACTACCTATTTACTTTGGAAATATTTCTTTGAGAACACCAAGCAATCTCAAACAGAAGTGGACATATTACTTTCCTACCACTTTGAAGAGGAAAGATTCAGGAGGCATGACCCTAATAATATCGTCAAAGAGCACTTCAATAGCATGAGACTCCTGTATGAATACACCACTGATTTCTGGGAAGAAGAGGAGGTGCATCAAAATGCCAAAACTTACGACGAAGTCAAATAAATACGGGGCCAGGAAGGATCACAGACAAAGAAGCTGCAAGAGAGATGGCTAGAAAAGAGGCAGAATGAGAAGAAGCTAAGAGATCTTCCCCCATCTTTGTGTCAACTCATTCGGGTTCCGCAGAATAGGAGGAAGGAGCACCAATATATGAAAAGAGAAGAGACAAAGATAAGGTACTGAAAAGGAGGAATGATGCTAAAAATAAACAAAAAATAGAAGCTGACAAAGCAAAGCCCTAGGCAGAAATTGAAGCGAAAACTAAAGAAAAATCCAAAGCTAAAGCAAAAGAAGCTGCAGAAAAAGAAAAGGAGATGGCAGAAGCAGAAAGAGCGGTAGTATAATTAGTAGATAAAGAAGTAATGGATAAAGCTGCTGAAGAAGAAAGACATAAGAAGAATATAGAGGATAGAGAGGGTGACACACACCTGATGGACTTGGATATCCATGGAATGTCCACCACATGTACATGAGTAGAAACAAGCAGTGGTTTAGGCCTCAGGCCATGTGAACATTTTCATTCACTTGAAGTATTGGATCTATGAAGTTTCACATACGATATTAAAACCGGTAGAATTGTGCAATAAAGAGTGAAAAAGGCTCAAATAATAGAAGGAGCCCCTTTGTCTGTGATTACTCAAGTCCCTGTGGCAAGAGATGTCAGGAAATACCTTGTGGCAACAACTAGGGAATGATTTTCATTTATGGATGAAACCATAGACAATATATAGAGGCTATGCCAACAGAAGGAAGAGAAAGAGGTGAGGATCAGAGAGATAGAAGAGATGCTTCAACAAGTAAAGATTGATGAAATAAGTCTTCTCAACTTTAAGGCTAGTGTAGAAAAGTGATGAATGATTTGAAAGGTGCCATCATTCAAATGTATGCCAATCTACATCTCTTCCAAAATGTGGTTGCAACATGTATTGACCAAAACAACTGGATACAAATGCAGCTGAAACAATACAACACTATCCATGAGGGTATAATTGACATTGATACCTAGATAGCGAAGAATCCTGATGCACCTCCTAAGCTGTATAGACCCTCAAAATCAGCTAGAAAGATATACATGTACGTGTTAGATCATTGCTAGCAGGTAGGACTAAGGGAATATAAATAAGTAACCAAGGCAATGGCGATATGTTCAAGGACTCACAAATATTCCCAAGAACTGATAAGGAATGGTTGTCTCCCAAGATTAGATGAACTTGGGAATAGTTTGGTCACAAAAGAATTGATGAATGCAGTACAAGACAACATGAGTCGAAGGAGACAGATAGTCGAAGCAACAACCTTTGTCTTTACTGATCTCATTGACCAACATCTACTACAGTCTATGAAACTTCACACTATGATACATGCTTACATGACAAGACTAGAGAAGGATATGAGCGCCCTTGATGACAACATCGCCATGAATGAAGCAACATTGGAATATCTATTATACAGGAGAATCGAGTCACTATATAACCAGTTAGAAGTTTGGAAATCTTATCTCCGAAGAAAAAGTTCATAGGGAAAGGACAAACGACTGTTTTTCTCTCGTCTTTTTCCTAACCACTTCAAATTTAGTCCTTTCTGCTACTTGTCATTAGAATAGAGAATATGAACAATTTGAAACTATTTCTTCAAGAAGAAGGCGAAAGGGCACTAGATTTTTGTATAAAATAGAGTAGAAACTTATGAGAATGGACTTTTTTGGATTTTCAAGCATTGTATAGACTCAAGAACTTTTTGGAGAACATATACATTGTTAATGAATATTGAGAATCCCTTAGGGCCAACATATTATAGAAGGAATTCTATGTAGAAATGGATCGGAGCTTTGAAATACTTCAAGTGAAGATAATTTTTGTTTCTATGCACTGTAAGAATGTTTGTTTGTTGTAGACTAATTCTTATACAATCTTTGTCATTCTGTAGTTATTGATATTTCTTTGAATATTTCAATACCTTAAGAATTGTAGATTATTAAAATATACATTTTTTTGATCTAGACTAATCTGATTATATACATATGTATGCATTTGTATCGAATCCCCCTCTTTTGTTACAACTAACTGTATAAAATTTGTGTAAGGTTTTGGTTGCATTATAACTCACTGGTTACTAGTGTGCTCCTAGCCAGGATAGGTTAGCATAGATTAGTAATAGACTAGTTTTGTTTACATACATGGTCTTCATCTACATCTCTGCATTACATCCACCCACTTCATTGGTACATCAGACCGTAACCGGTATGAAAATAAAAAGACAACAATAAATGACAGCTGAGCCAAATTCCCGATGGGACTCCTAAACCAAACGATGTATAGTCAAATTAGGACCATATACTAGGGAGTACCCCTTGTTGTTGTCAGGTGAATTTGAACCTGTCAATAGGAGGTCATCATATTGGGGTGCAAGGTGCAAACCATCTTACCAGAACTTGATGAAGAAGGCTCCATTTGGCTTCAGTTGAAAGCAATATAGGATGTTAGAGAGTGTCAATTGTGCCACTAGTACGTATGACCAAATTTGCGACGGTTTTTCGTTGATATTGCCACACTTATCCGTCGCAATTTCCACGAAAGCTGAGATTTTTTTTTGTCAGAATAATTTTGTCGCTATATCCACGATCCAGGTGTGCGTGGAAACATCGACGAAATAAGCGCTCCATGTGTCACCACCTTCAAGATCGGTTAACCCTATGAATCATCGTAATTATGACGAAATTACGTCGCAATAACAACAAAGTGTGGCAATTACGACGAAAATGCATCACAATTGTGACAAATTTTTTTGCCAAGACAATAACTTACGACGCAGACGCTGTATGTGCGACACAAAACCGTCGCCACTTGCGACGAAAATCTGTGGCAATATCGATGAAAATATATTTCAAGACCAAACTTTCGACACAGATGCTGTATGTGTGACAAAAATTCGTGGCAAATTGCGATGAACTTTCGTCGCTATTGCGACAGGTACGGTAAAATACAAAATTTGTTTCCGATGAACTATCGTCGATATTGCGACGATGGTTTTAAGTTTAAAAAAATAAAATTACATGAGATATGGTATTACCATATTACATTGTAATATGGTATACCATATTGTATGCCATATTACAATGTAATATGGTAATTCCATATTACAATGTAATATGGGATTACCATTTTACATTGTAATATGGT
>ML779287.1:516888-527192 GCA_009831015.1 Picea engelmannii
ACATTGACAAAGTAATTTTTAGATCAAACCTTTGAAAAGTCTTAGTAGTTGATCTTCTGGCCATTGCTTCTCAGGTGCTCCTCCTCAATGGAATCATGTCCTATTACATCACAAACACAATCTGGTACATGGGAGAAGTCGTTCCAAGAAGGTGTTTGTCAAAGGTTATAAAAACTTTGACAGTAAGTGGTCATATCAGATGTCATGAGTTTATTAGAAGTCTTGGATGCAATCATACTCAACAATCCAATTATAAGTGTTTTGAAAAATACTCTACTTCTTCATAAAAAAAAAAGTAGATCAGTATCTAAAACCCTAATAGGCTTGTTGTCAAGTATTTGATCCAACACTTCTCATAATCCATGACATCCCATTTGGACACTTGTTGCCAAAAGTCTCTACAACCTTCGAGAAACACAGTCGCGAAGCCACTTCTCCCGTGCCCAATACAGAATACCAGATTGTATCTATGATGTAAGAGCAAATGTTTTCTTTCCCGATCATTTATTGGAAGTCATGACACAAATAGGACGATTGGATATCAGATATCTCCTCGTCGCTCCTCTTAACAAACTTCTTCTATCAGCAATCTGTTTATAATCTGTCTTTTGGGAGCTTCTTCTTGATCTTCAGCGAGCGAGTGATGAACGTTTATCCACGTAGCAAAAGGCCAGGCATCCATCCATTGATTAAAGTTGAAACGCATGTGAAAAGATTCGCTTTCCTCGTTTTGCAGGCAACTTGCTGAGTGGGTCGGTGGGCGAATATAATGTCTACAGATATAAATTATTTTATGTGGGTTCCATGTCTCTGCGTTGGGACTCGGATCTAAGCTACAGCTTCGCAATTCGTTTGCACAGAGCATGCATTCAACGTCCCAATTTCCAAACTTTCTCCTTCTTCCACTGTTAATGTGGGGACAGAAGAGAGAAAATGAATCCAGCGAAAAGGTTTGCTGCCCTTTTAAATAGAATAAAATGCTTTCATTTTATTCTTAATAAAGTAGAGGGTATAATATTGATTAGCGTAACACAAGTTTAGGGCTTTACAAAGCCCTTTGGACGCTAATCAGCATTTTTTTATTTTTATTTTTTATTTTTATTATGGCATCAATCCAAATTTCAAATTTACTAGCTTCTTCAAAAGAATTTAGCTTTTTAGCGTTTAACATATTATATACATAAGAATTTAGTTTTTATAACTGATAAGTGTGCTTCTCTCTCTTGTTGATTTCCTTACCTCAACTTGTCTTGTTAATGTTGTTGACTGCTTTGTTGTCAATAGTGATTTGATTACTCTCCCCTTGAGATAGTGGTGATGGACTGTCCACATTCTCTTGATCAAAGGCCAATGGCTGGAGTAGGCATTTCTTCCTATTTAGTTTCACCAAACTCATCAAATAAAGGCAAACACTTCATGATTTATAGGACTATGCAATTTAGCTTTTTAGCGTTTAACATATTATATACATAAGAATTTAGTTTTTATAACTGATAAGTGTGCTTCTCTCCCTTGTTGATTTCCTTACCTCAACTTGTCTTGTTAATGTTGTTGACTGCTTTGTTGTCAGTAGTGATTTGATTACTCTCCCCTTGAGATAGTGGTAATGGACTATCCACATTCTCTTGATCAAAGGCCAATGGCTGGAGTAGGCATTTCTTTCTATTTAGTTTCACCAAACTCATCAAATAAAGGCAAACACTTCATGATTTATAGGACTATGCAATTTATAATGCTTTTGTTCACTACACTATCCAACAAAAAAAACATTTAACTAATTTTGCATCCAGTTTCCCATGTTCTCTTTTGATATATGTGCACAAACAATGCAACCAAAAACTTTCAAGTGACCAACTATAGGTTTGTAACCAAACAATTCTTCATAAGATACACCAAACTGCAAAGATTATAAGCTTCTTTCACATTCAACAATTGTTTTAATATTTCTTTTTGATGCACCATTTTGTTGGGGATTATAAGGAATTGTTGTTTCTCTTCTTATCTCGTTCTCTTTATAATATTTCACAAACTAATTTGATATAAATTCTCCTCCATAATCTAATCTAAGAATTTTAATATTTTTGTCATTTTGTTTTTCTATCATAATTCTAAACTCCTTAAAAATATCAAACATGTCAATTTTTTATTTCAAGAAATAAACCCAGGTGTATCTTGTTTTATCATCAATAATATCACAAAACAAGAAGCATCGCACAAATATTTAGTTTGCATAGGTCCACATACATCATTGTGCACAAATTCAAGCACTTCATTTTCCTTTCTTTCACTTCTTTTTGAAAACTCGGTTCTATGTGTTTTCCTAAAGAACATCCTTCACATGAAATGAGCTCATTCTTTAATAGAGGAAAACCTTTTACCATGTTATTTCTTTGCAACATCTCAAGATCTCTAAAGTTCAAATGTCCATCACTCAAATGCCATAATTGTTCTATTGAGATACTTTTTGCCAACGATGCTTTAAATGACTTCCACCAAAAGAGTGAAGCTTCTATAATCCTCCTTCTCATACCTTAAGTGATAACCTTATAGTTATCTTTCATATCTTTGACTAAACACCTTCTTTACAAACTCAACTTTCAAGCCTTGATTTGCAATGGCTCGAAAATTGAAATCAAAATTTTCTTGAGTCCTAGAACATAAATGACATTTTGAATCTATTTTATCATACCATTAGGTATTCTAACAAACACATCACCATCACCTTGGCACTCATGATACCTATAAGTCCCAAATAAACTTTCCTTCCACTAGATTCTTCATCAAATGTTTTAAACCAAGTTCTATTGTAAGTCATATGTGAAGAATCACTAGAATCAATAAACCAAATATTTGAGCTCTCTATTACTGGAGCAAATAAATTCATATCTAAAAGAAACAATTTAATTTTCTCTTGTTTAACAATTCCTTCATGAAAAAATTACAATCATTAACAAAATTATTAATAAAATGACCATATTTACCACAATCATTAATAAAATGACTAGAATTACGATAATAAAAACAAACTCCTTTTTTTCTTTTTTCTTTTTTCAAGTAATGTGATCTTGGGGAAAACCCCCTTGCACTTCCCCCCTCATTATGAGGATGGTACCCAATTTAAACCCTAGATTCTTTATGGAATAATGCTAGATCAACAACAAGGCTCAAATATGTTACAACAATATACTCATTATGATCTCACCATGTCACTTATGTAATATAACCTAGGTGGGCTCTTTATGGTGTAATCGACACCACCCGAATACTTTAATAAACTACATAAAGGCACTAACTCCTATGCAACTTGAATTTGAAAATGAAGGATGACACAAATTAGAACACCGTCATGCCTGGTAAAATTGTTAATATACTAAAACATGCAATGATATTTCATTCCTTCTTTTCTATATAAAATATAATTAAATTCTAACTAATTGCTACTCTATAAAAACCCAAGTCATGCTAATTCCTTGAAAACCAACTATGAATTATTAATATGTATGACTCACACTAAGGTACTTGCTTGGATCTTGAGATTGTTAGGTGCCCACTTGAATGTCGATATAATATATCCAAATATTAATCCAACCAAGGAGGAATCCCCATCCCATGAAGTGAATGCCACACACATGTCGTTCTAGAAAACCCCCACCCACACTTTTACGATCACAATTCATGGCACAATTTTCCAAAGGTTGATATTAACAATTTTGATGGGTCCAGTTCCTCGAGGTGGGTTACTCAAATGGAACACTATTTCTCTCTCCATGGAATTATTGATGACCTACAAAAACTAAAAGTGGGGGTCTTATATTTGGATGTTAAATGCTGATAGTGGTGGCAATTGTATAACAAGGCTTATAAAGGCTACATTGCTAGGACCCATTTTGTGCAAGTCACTTATGCCTGTTTTGAATGTGACACTCACCTTTTGGGATGTCTAACAAAATTACGCCAGATGACACAATTATGGACTATATTACTACCTTTGATCAATTAGCAATTTGCACAAAGGTCTCAAGGAAGAAATTCGAGAACATGTCATGATGCAACACCCCAAAACATGGTTGGAAGCTTGTGACAAAGGTAAATAAGTTGAGATGGTGATCAATGCACAAACCAAGAGACCTTTATTCAAAAATCACCCTATCCCCCTATGACGACTACCCTAATCTCCTTTAACTCACTACTAGTCCAAATCCACAAGTTATCTCCGACATAGAAGGAAGAACGAAAATGCCTCTTTGTTTGCTATAATTGTGATGAGTGATATTTCAAAGGGAAAAAATTTAAACAACATAAATTATTTCAAACGAATGTCTCCCCACACGACCACTTAGAAGACACATCAATTGAAGACTCTCCTAAACTCGAGTTGGATGACACCACACCTCCAACAAAAGAGGAAACTACTTTGCAAGCTCCTTGAGAGGAACCTCAAATTTCTCTTTTTGCCTTATCCGGTTTCATGGCACCCAAACATTGAAGTTGATTGGTTATATAAATAATTGCTAAGTGATTGTATTGATTGACACTGGCAACACCCACAATTTTATTCATGGGAGATTGGCTAAATAAACCCATTGTTATGTTCGTCCTTTACCTAATTTTGAAATTATGATTTCCAATGGATTCATGATGAAATCTCGTGGCCGATGTGAAAATGTGAAGCTCCAAATAGGTGAGTATTAGCTCAAAACCCACATGTTCACTATTGACATTTGTGGTTGCAATGTAGTTGTTGGGGTGGAATGGATACACACTTTGGGATCCATTGCCATGGATTTCAAGGATTTATACCTAAGATTCAATAAAGAAGGGTGGAAACATACCATTAAATGGATTACATCCAGTTCCCTTGAAATTATCACCTCTCATTGGATGGAGAAATTATTGAAGAAAGGCCACTTAGGCATAATTTTGTAGTTCAATACCATACAAGTAGTGGAAAACCCCAATAGGATATTCACCTTGATTTTCATTCAATCCTCTCCAAACATCAACATGTATTTGAAAAACCCTAGGGGTTACCAACTTCATGAGAGGAGCATGACCATGGCATTCCACTAATTTTTGGTAGTCTACCACCAAACATGGATCATAATAAGCACCTATTTCCATATAACATTGATATTGAAAATATCATCCATGAACTATTGGAGGTTGGATTCATACATCCCAATACTAGTCCCTACTCATCACCATTGATCATGGTACTAAAGAAGGAAGGTAATTGTCACATGTGTCCTAATTTTCGGGCCCTCAATAAAATAGCCATCAAAGACAATTTCCCTATCTTAGTTATTGATAATCTCTTGGATGAACTTCACGGAGACAAGTTTTTCACTAGACTAGACTTGTGTTCAGGATACTACCAAATAGAAATGAAAGAGGAAGACATACCAAAGACAACTTTCCACACACATGAAGGTTATTATGAATTTTTAGTGATGCGTAGAACCTCATGAACACAAATTTCCAATCCTTTCTATATAGTTTTATGCGGGTATTTTTTAATTTTATCTTGATCTACAACAAAACATAGAATTCTCTCATAGAGCATGTCAACAAATCCTTAAAACTTCTAAGGAACCACCAAATATTCCTGAAATGCTCCAAATATTATTTTTGAGGCTTCAAAGGTTGAATACCTAGGGCACATTGTTAGTAAGGAGGGATGACGTCAACCTCCCCTCCTCTCCTTCGGGGCTGATGTGACCTCCTGGTTTAGGATCATTCAAGTCATCAAACCAACTGGTTTGTCGGGCTCTTGATGGAACCAAATTAACTTGACACAGTTCCTTTTGCTTCCTTGACACCCACAATGTGGCACCCGTAGACCCTCTCCTTGTGCTTCTCAACTCTAACGCTAATGTTGCTAGCTCCCCGTGTTAGAATTTCTTTCTGATGTGACCACAGACTACGACCCTGGGCCAGCTTCCTTTGTGATCTCGTGCTTTAGAATTCTCGCGAGATGCCTTCCTCTTTTCCCAATTCTTGAATCGACGAATGCTCTGAGACCAAATCTGCGATCCTTGTCCTTCTCACGATCAACGGTTGTGATCAAATTGTGAGTTTGGACTTTGTGAGTCCTTTCTCCTCTCGACTCTGCTTTCTCTGATCATGAATTAGTGATGAGTTGATCCCTTGCCACATATCCTTCTAGATCCAACGGTCTGGATTTGAAATCTCCCCTCGTGACTTTGTGAATATCCTTGTTTGCTTCCGGAAAATCTTTTGAAGCTCCTACTCCCGAACCTCTCAATCTTCTGCCACCTGTCTTCTCCTCAACGATGGGTGACTTATCCGTCTTCGGGACTTCGGAAAGTCCTCGACTCATTTGCACACTTAGCGCAATTTTCACCTTTTGAGACTTAGGCTGTTCTTGAAGGATTTCTGCACTCCTTGCAGAAATCTATGCAACTCTCCTGCAACTTTGCTCGACTTGAAAACCTCCAAGGTTCCAAGTTCTTCTGCGAGTTTCTCGTGCCCTCCTAGCAACTTCTCTCTCTTCTTCCTGAGATTATAAGGTGAACTCTCAACACCTTAGGTGTACTCCTTGCACTTGTCTCAACTCTTCGACGACTTCTCCCTTGACCTTATGGAAAGGTTTAAGGCATCTCCTTTCCTTTGTCGATGTGCTTCTTGCAAAGCCTTCCTTCACCAGAATGTTCAGGAATTCTGGGACTCCCCAACACCTTCAACCATGTTGCTCCTGTGCATGCTCACACAAGCTCGATGCCCTCCTGGAAAAGTATTCTAGAGTGTTCAGTAACTTTGGACTGTGTTTCTCCCCACACAGTCTTTCTTTTCAAGGAACTTAACCACCTTGAAATTTCTCCCTGAGTTAGTGAATAAATCTGGTGTGCCCTCCTGGCAGCTTCTCTTCTGACTCTGCTGAGTTCAGACACGCACTCCTTACGTCAACTCACAGAGTTTCCCTACTCTGTCGCACACTCCTTGCACTTGGCTTAGAGAACCAGACTTAACTCAACACACTCGTGGATATAAAACTGTATCTCTATCCTTGCATACAATTTCTAACATTCATCTACAATTCACAAACATGTAAAAGACATTCATAACACAGTATCCATTGAACAAAAAGATAAAAAAGGAAACACTATCATTTTCTATTAATGGTGGAATGCCAAATTACAAAGATGGAGTCCGAGCTACAAATGAGTCTCGACTCTCTGTGTTTTTCTCCCTACAACCCAACGAACCTCTACTTTTCTTACAATACAAAGATTTATACAAGAGGGGCTCCATGAGATTCCCTCGCAAGCTAATTAGTGGTGTCAAATCACCATTCAAAACACCTATCTAATGGCCAAATTACAATGATGGAAATCTACTCCAAATCGGATGCAGATCCCTTTTGTCGTCAACCTATTAATGGTGACCTTATCTCCAGCTTGTGAGAAAGCACAACTTGGCTTTTCCAGCTTGTCTCCAATTAATGCTTGGATCATGCCTTGAATTATCGAGGCAAAAAAATGAGAGGGTGACACCTCTCCTTCCTTGAATGCACACCATGTGTGTAAATGAGCTGGCGCGTGCTGAGGTGGAACGATGCTCCTACATCAAGGGAGTACAAGTAGATCGAAATTTTTTTATGACTATGCAAGAGTGGCCATGAACGAAGACATTAAATAGCTTCTGTGCGTTCTTAGGAGTTACTGGTTACTACAGTGATTTTGTAAAAAATCCCCTAACATCCTTTCTCAAAAGGAATCCCTTTGTATGGAGTGAAGCAGTTGAGCAGTCTTTCTTCCCTTTAAAGGATACCATGTGCACTACTCCAGTATTAGCAGTACCAAGTTTTACTAAAAAAAGTTTCCTCAAATGTGATTCCTTGGGTAGAGGTCTAGATGCAGTTTTGATGTAAGAAGGGTGCCTGTTAACATTCACCAGTAAGCATATTTGTGACCATAATTTTTGTAAATCCACATATGAGAAAGAGATGATGGCCATATTGCATGCAATAGAGACTCGATGTCCATATCTCATAGGGAAACATTTCCAAATCAAGACCAACCATCATAGTATGAAGTACTTTCTCTAACAAAGATTATCCTCACTAGAGAAACATAAGTGGATCACCAAGATGCCAGGGTATGATTATGATATTATCTATAAGAAAGGTAAAGAAAATGTCATGGTTGATGCTTTATCTTGATAATTTGAGGAAGATAGATCCATATTTTCCTTATCTTTACCAATTTTTGGTTGGCTTGAGGAAGCACGCCAAGAATGGTTTGTAAATGACACTATTGTTCAACACATAAACAAGTTCCCAAAAGATCCCAACCCTTCTAAAGGGTATATATGGAAGATAGATACATTGCGATATAAAGGGCACATTTTTCTAGTAAATCATTATTCCTTAAAATAAAGCATATTAGAGGAATTTCATTCATCCCCTATAGCAAGTCACTCTAGATTTCATAAAGCATATGAACAAACCAAGTGCTCATTATTTTGGTAATACATGAAAACCAACATCCAAGATTTTATGGCGACTTGTGACACTTTCCAAACAAAGAAACAAGGGTTAGACAATAAAGTGTTAGGGGCATTACAAACACTACCAATCCCAACACATATATGAACTGACATCTCGATGAATTTTACAATGGGATTCTCGAGGGAAAGAAATAAATCCATGATCATGGTGGTAGTCTATTGTCTCTCCAAATATGTTTATTTTTGTGCCTTACCACATCCATTTATCCCCCCCTTGGTTTCCCAAGTCTTCCTAGATCGTATTTTTAAGTTACATGGCATACCCACTTCCCTTGTCTTGGATTAGAACCCTACCTTCACCAACAATTTTTTCCAGGAGTTTTTTAAACTATAAAGAATCCAACTTAAAATGACCATTGCATATCACCCCCAAATAGAGGGTCAAATCAAAGTGGTCAACAAGTGCTTAGAAACATATTTGAGACACTTTGCTTCTCAAAAACCACACCAATGGGAATATTGGCTTCCCCTTGAGGAATAGTGGTACAATACCTCTTATCATGGAGCTGCGAATATGACCCCATATGAATTTGTTTATGGACAAAAAACCATTTTCAGACACTTCATATTTACTAGGAACCTCCAAGGTTCAGGAAGTGGATCACACACTCCACAATAGAAAATCAATTATCTACATAATAAGGGACAATTTGGTTATGTCTCAAAATAGAATGAAGCAACAAGTGGAACATCATCACTTTTAGCGCTCTTTTATAGCAGGGGATGAATTTTTTCTTCACTTCCAACCATTTAAATGAAGATCATTCAAAGACAAAACACCTCAAAAATTAGCACCAAAGTTCCATGGATCCTATGAGATCATCTAGCGCATTGGACAAGTGGTCTATGAATTGGCTCTTCTAGCCCACTCCAATATTCATCTAGTATTTCATGTGTAATTCCAAAGGAGGTCATGAGATTGAGGTGCAAGGTGAAAACCATCTTACTAGAACTTGATGAAGTAGGCTCCATTTAGCTTCACCTGAAAGCAATATTGGGTACCAGAGAGCATCAATTTTGCCACCACACGATTTGTGAAGTACTAATCCATTGGAAAGACATGCCACTTGAAGATGCCACATGGGAACTAGCCACAATTTTGCAGTAATTTCCTCATCTCCAACATTGAGGACAACACTTCTTCCAGAGGGAAAGGGAATGTTAGGGTCCTACCCTAATCTCTCTTTTTAGGGTGACTTTAGGCCACCTAGGAGTTAGTCAATTGTTGTATGCATCCATCCTCTTTAAATAAGGCCCATCATATAGTAGTGGATAGTTGTTTAATGTAAAAGGGTCCACCTTGTAGGGCCCACTAGGTAGTCTGTACCCATTAGTGAGGGGACTACAAGTAGTTAGGGTTTTTTGTATTGAATTTTTTTTTAAAGAGATAGGAGGCTATGGAATGCTTGTCTTGGTTGGTTGTATTTGGAGGCCTACTCAATGAAAGGTTTCCCCACCTCAAGAGGCAAGAGAACATTGTTTTCCTTCTTCTGATTATCATAATACACATGTATCTTTTTAATCCTATGGTCTCTTGTATATAGTTATTTCAATTATATTCTCTGTATACTTGGTTTTGTTTCAAGTTTAAGGGTTAAGAAACACGACACAATATTTCACATCAAGAAACATCTCTTTGGAAGATTTTGTGGATGGAGTCTCTTTAGTTTCAAAGTCTTTCCTTTAATCTCTTGTTATCTTTGGATTTTTTAGAATTTTGGATTTTTAATAAGCTAAGGGCTCAGATAGTAGGGCGTTTTTTTTTTTTTTTTTTT
>ML779287.1:529179-540535 GCA_009831015.1 Picea engelmannii
ATAGAGAGAGAGAGAGAGAGAGAGAGAGAGAGAGAGAGAGAGAGAGAGAGAGAGAGGTTTTTAGATGAAATACATCATGAACATATATATCAAGTTCAATTTCATTTTTTTTAACCTAATTTCCCACACACTTGTGCTAGAATAGATTCATATTAACTAGGGATCATTTAAGGATTGAGAGCTTAGCATCTCAATTTGTTTTGTTTAATGAACCTCTTTTTATACTTCATATGGTCCACATAATTAATCATAACATTATTCAATCTAGAAAATTAAGGCTTTCATAAAATACTTACATTCAATATTTAATGCATATTAAGATAAGTAGGAAATTCAAGTTGGTAATACAATTTTTGTTTTGAAAACAAAGAGAAAAGAACCTTAAAAAGATAACTTGGATTTTATGAAGGTTAATAACTCATTCAATAAGTTCAGATTGAATATATGTTAACATTAATTGGGTGGAAGTTGGTTGTGAAGTGAAACATTAATTGGGTGGAAGTTTGTTGTGAAGTGAAGTTAGTTGGAAGATAAAGAGAAAAACATTGTTTTTGCTGCCATGAAATTTTTAAAAGCTTAAATAAGTTTGAAGTAAATTTTTTTCAATATATTCATATCTTTGAGTGATAAGTTTAGAAGATCTGAATTAAAGTTTGTAAGGTTTAATATGGTCATTCCCGTAATGAATTCATTTTCACAAAACATAATTATTGCATTTTAAATAGGTAATTTTTGTTTTTCATTTCATTATCTTAAACCCTTCACATGATATATTATTTATTAGTTTATCTTGTTGTAACTTAATCTTCTTAGTAAAAAAGTTAAGAATTCAATAATGATTTGAAATAAGATCCTTGTTATAAGGGTTTATTAACTTATAATAATGAATATTGTCCAAGCTTCTATTTCATTAAATCTTTTTGGATAAAGAATTATTAGAGATATTGGAAACTATCTCTCAAATTTACATGGTGTAAATCTACTTTCTTTGTTACATGTGTTTTTTCCTTAAAATAAGTTTGGAATTTATTTATTTATTTTTATTTTTTAATTTTAATTTATAGCAATATAGATAAACAAACCAAACAAAAATAAATGAAAGAAAAAAAAGTGTAGAATTGTTGAGATGCCTACAAAAAGTTATAATCATGACGTACATACCATTCCATAATCTCCTCGTCGCTCCTCTTAACAAACTTCTTCCATCAACGATCTGTTTATAATCTGTGTTTTGGGGCATCTTCAGCGATCGAGTGATCAACGTTTATCCACGTGGCAAAAGGCCAGGCATCATCAAAGTTGAAACGCATGTGAAAAGATTCGTTTTCCTCGTTTTGCGGGCAACTTGCTGAGTGGGTCGGTGAAAGTAGCAATGACGCAGAGACATGGAACCCACAAATTAGGATCATTGCTACTTTCATTCAAACCTTTGTTTTTGAAGAAGACATATATCTTCTCATACCATGCTCTCAAGAGCTTGTTTAACTCATATAGTGATTTATTTAATTTACAAACAAGATGTTCTTCATGTTTTTGATAAATCCTGCAAGTTGCTCAAAATATATTTCCAATTTCAAATCACCATGAAGAAAAGTTGATTTGACATAGATATGATCACTATTCCGATTATGACTAGTTGTTAAAGAAATTAATAACTAAATCATATTTATCTTTATAGTGAGTGAAAAAGTATCAACATAGTCAATTTCTTCTATTTGAGAATATCTTTTATCAACCAATCTAACCTTGTGTTTATCAATCTTACCATTATATTTACACTTGTTTCTATACATTCATTTAGAACCAATTACATTCTTGTTTCTCGGTAGCTCAACTAGATCCCATGGTCGATTTTTCATTATAGCATCATATTCTTCTTTCATGGCATCAACCCAAATTTCAAATTTACTAGATTCTTCAAAAGAATCAAGCTTTTTAGTTCTTAACACATTAGACATGAGAACATAGTCTTTATACCTGAAAATTGTGCTTCTCTCCCTTCTTGATTTCCTTACCTCAACTTGTCTTGTTAACGTTGTTGACTGCTTTGTTTCCAATAGTGATTAGATTACTCCCCCCTTGAGATAGTGGTGATGGATTGTCCACATTCTCTTGATCATCTTCATCAAGGCCAATGACTATAGTAGGCCTTTCTTCCTATTTAGTTTCACCAAACTCGTGAAATATGACATCCTTGTTGGCAAACACTTCATGAGTTAGAGGACTATACAATTTTTTTTTGTTTGTTAATTTGTGCAGGACCTGCGATTAACCTGTGGCTTGAGAAACCGCGACTCAGGGGCATCTAAGCCGTCAAAATCACCCGGGGATCGCACCCGGCCTGAGCCACACCAACCCTTAACATGGTTGGATTTTTTGTCCCCGCAGGTTTCGAACCGGTGACTTTAACATCACGGAGTGGCTTAACAACACACTCCGTCACCGACTGTCCTACACCTCGGGGACAGTAGAGGACTATACAATTTATAATGCTTTTGTTCACTATATTATCCAACAAAAATACATTTAACTAGTTTTGCATCAAGTTTCCCCATGTTCTCCTTTGGTATATGTGCACAAACAGTGCAACCGAAAAATTTCAAGTCACCAACTATAGGTTTGTAACCAAAAAAGTATTCATAAGATACACCAAACAACAAATATTTTGTAGGAATTCTATTTTGTAAATACATAGCGATATTAACTGCCTCAACCCACAAGTTGTTAGGAAGTTTTTTACCCTTTAATAAGCTTCTTTCACATTCAAAAATTGTTCTAGTCTTTCTTTCTGATGCACCATTTTGTTTGGGATTATAAGGAATTGGTGTTTCTCTTCTTATCTCATTCTCTTTATAATATTTCACAAACTAATTTGATATGAATTCCCCTCCATAATTTAATCTAAGAATTTTAATATTCTCGTCATTTTGTTTTTTTATCACAATTCTAAACTCCTTAAAAATATCAAACACGTCACTTTTTTATTTCAAGAAATAAACCTAGGTGTATCTTGTTTTATCATCAATAATATCACAAAACAAGAAGCACAACACACATATTTAGTTTGCATAGGTCCACATACATCATTGTGCACAAAATCGAGCACTTCATTTTCCTTTCTTTCACTTCTTTTTGAAAACTCAGTTCTATGTTGTTTTCCTAAAGAACATCCTTCACATGAAATGAGCTCATTCTTTAATCAAATCAAACCTTTCACTGTGTTATTTATTTGCAACATCTCGAGATCTCTAAAGTTCAAATGTCCATCATTCAAATGCCATAATTGATTTGGATTATTTTCGGAACGAAACAAAAGCAGAGATATTACAATGAAATACTCATAAAAATTGCCAGAAATAGAGAGATACAACAAAACATGATTTCTATTAATGAAAGAAATGTACATAGACTGTAAAAATACAGAGTACAAGACTCGCTAGAATGGTGGCATCTTTATCTCTAAGAAGAGATGTGACAGCTACGATCATTCGGAAGAAGATGCTTACAATGAGGATATGAAGGCCTTTTTATGATAACATGAATGCCAAAACCATAGACATCCGAAAACCTAAGCCTAGGAGATGAAGTGCCAAAATTCATGTGGGCCCCGTTGGGGTAAGTTAGTACATTAACTTCCCGGGGTCATAACTTTTGCATACGATCTCTGTTTTAGGCATGTGATAGCCCGTTGAAAAGGTATTTTCGAGAACTACACCTTACTTCGTAAAAATATGAATCTGTCTATAGTTTTATTGTGGAAAGACAAGAAACACTATTTAGAGCCCCAAAATGGCCCTTGAAGTATAGAAGGATGTATTGACATGAAAACTTCCAAAATAATCCAATTGGGTTAGGTGGGAGGCCACCAATATCCACCTAAAAGTTGTGTAGGGATTCAAGATAGCCCCATAAGTGTAGAACCCCCAATTACAAAGAAATGTCCCCATTACAGAGAAACATGATGAACTGAAAACTGTCCAGATGAGCCAATTGGAATTTGGAACAGGTGGGTGGCCACCAATATCCACCTAGATCAATCCTCCCCCATTAGGAAGCGATGGTCTCCATTTCATTGAGTGCCCAAGGAATAGGGGAAAGTGTTTTCTAAATTTGAATCTTGGTGAGTTGTGTGCCTTGTTGGAGAAGTTGCATTGTTTGGTATGTGGAAGGTTGTCACGAACCTGTTGTTGGCGAGGTTGAATCTATTCCACCAACCTGTTGTCTCTGGGTTTGATGAGGCATTGTGTAGGCACCATCGCAGGTGAAGAAACAATATCTTCAATCTGATTTTGTTGGATAGAAGGTGTTGAGGTTGTAGTGGTTGCAGTGGCCTTCTGTGCATCCTTTGAACATACTGTGAAGAGGATGAACTTTGCAATATGAGAGATTACCTTGCGACACTATTTTGGTGGAATAACAGTCAGAACTAGCTCTGGTATCTTGTATAATTGAACCCCAGAGTAATAATGACACTATAGGGTCAAGACTCATTAATAACATGACATTTCCACATATATGGTTGGACCAAAACAACATCACAGACATCAAGAGGGGCAACATCACACACTACCTCATCCTTGAAGGGATGGATACTATAGGACATGCGACACTGCTGGCTGACACAAAGATCTCGTCCCTGGTGAAGCCACTCGATGTTGTATGGTTATGGGTGTCGTGTTGTCAACAACCCCAATTGTTTGATGACCTCAGTTGAGATGAGGTTCTTCTGGTTGTCATTATCAACAATGAAATGTAACAAGGTCCCCTTTACCCACATCTGTGAATGGAAGAGGTGCTCCCCCTCTTTAGGATCTACTAGTTCTTTTGGTTGAATTGTTGCGGTCGCGACAATAGCAGTGGGGTTTGCATCGATGATCTGTCCGTTTTCAATATTTTATGGATCATATTGTGAATCGAAGTTCGAATCCTTGTCTTTGACCTCAACCACCAACGATTTTTTCGAGTGACAGTCATCGGTGTTGTGCCAGGGGATTTTGTGGAAGTCGCACTACTTACCAGTGTCATTCTTCATCTTTCCCTTACCCTTCTTGTCCCGTGTCTTGGAATGGTTTTCTGGAGGATGTTGGTTAGGGTTGTCTTTACCATGCTTTGTTTTTTTCAGATTTTCATACCCAAACTCCCATTTTTTTTTTGGTGCTTAAATTTCTGCTCGATTTTGATAGCATATTGATAGGCAGCTCCCAATGATGAGATGTTTAGGAAATCCATTTCGGTTTGGATGTACCTATGCCGACCCCCATGGTATTTCAGAACCAGATGCCACTTAGAGTAGTTGATACCCAGCTTGGTGCACAAGGTATGAAAAGTATTTGTGAACTCCGACACTGTTTGGCTCTTCTCTTGCCGCAGTGTGGTCCATCTCATGTACTGGTCTTCATAGTTATCAATAGGGTAGTATTGTTCCTTGACCACATCCACAAAAAAATCCCAAGTGGGATCGACCCCATATATTCCAGATTCCTCTGTGGAATTTTTCTCCCATTAAGTTTCCCACCAATGTTTGACATGGGGGAGAGCCTTGAGGAGTGCGAAGGTGATCTTTTCCCTGTCGGAAAAATTGTGAACAAAGAAATAACCTTCTAGTAGATTTAACCATTTTTCTAAGGCATCTGCATCTATTTGACTTTCAAATATGAGAATATGAAAATAAATTGTATCTTGAAGGGAGAGGTTCCTCCAAAGTGGTCTCTTGATGAAGATGTGCCTGTTGCTATCGATAGGCGTTGAAGGATGTGTGCAAAATTCTCCATCATTTCATCCCTCTGTTGCGTGAGAGCTTGCTCAAGAAACAGGTTAATAAAATCTTATGCTCTGTCCTTTTTATTTTCTGCCGCCATAGAGGGTTTCTTGGGCATGCGAGAGGAATTTTCCTCAATAGAGACAAGCTCGATACCCAACTTGCTATACTCGGACCTCGTGGGGGACATGAACTGAAAAACGATCAAGAGCGGCCTGCTCTGATACCACTGATCCTGATTATTTTCAGAACGAAATGAAAGTAGAGATATTACAATGAAATACTCATAAAAATTGCCAGAAACAGAGAGATACAACAATACACAATTTCTATTAATGAAAGAAATGTACAGAGAATGTAAAAATACAGAGTGAAAGACTCACTAGAATGGTGGCATCTTTATCTCTAAGAAGAGATGTGACGGCTACACTCATTCATAAGAAGATGATTACAATGAGCCTCTGAAGGCCTTTTTATGATAACATGAATGCCAAAACCCTATACATCCAAAAACCTAACCCTAGGAGATGAAGTGCCAAAAGTCATGTGGGCCCCATTGGGATAAGTTAGTACATTAACTTCTCGCGGTCATAACTTTTGCATATGATCTTTGTTTTAGGCGTGTGATAGCCCGTTGGAAATTTATTTTCGAGAACTATGCATTTTTCCATCAAAATAAGACTCTATCTACAATTTGACTGTGGAAAGCCAAGAAAAAATAGTTTAGAGCCCCAAAATGGCCTTGGAAGCACAAAAGGATGTATTGACATGAAAACTTCCAAAATAATCCAGTTGGATTAGGTGTGTGGCCACCAATCTCCACATGGACGCTATGTAGGGATTCCGGACAACCCCGTAAGTGCAAAACCCCCAATTACAAAGAAATGTCCCCATTACAGAGAAACGTGTTGAACTGAAAATTGTCCAGATGAGCCAGTTGGAATTTGGAACAGTGAGTGCTAAGTGGACTATTAAAATCATGAGAATTATTGGTCATTTGTGACTAATACTCATGGATATGGGTCATATATTAATGACTTACACTACACAGTTAATCCCCAAAAATGATATATAATATGTTGCACTGCGAAAGCCCCTCTATGCTTAAATAAACACCCTTTTGATGGAGACTTGCAACGATTCCCTTTGAATTGACATAAACCTAGTATGCAACAATCCATGTGACTAGCCATTTTGTTGAGACTATCAACAACACTTTTATACCATGCAAATGAAAACAAATACACAAATAAACAAATAGAATACAAATAACTAACTACTTTGTAAAGCGACATTGTCAAAGGCTTTCATAGCTCTTTATTTATAATAGAAAAGTTATATATGAAACCAAAATAGGCCATGCTATTATAATTTTAGCTTCTATTAGTTCAAGAATAAACCTCTTATGATTACCATGACTGTCATAGACTAGGATGACACTGTTGTCTGGTAGAAGTTGACTACAACCAACTACCTTATTGACTTTATTTTTATATTATTTCTCATATTTAGCAATTGGTTTTAGTAGGGTAAGGGTCTTATCCATCATTATGATGAGTAGATTTAAGACACAAGAAAGTGTTAGGGGACTAAATTTATCATTGTTTGAGTGAGGAGGAGGCCAACCATGACATTTCTCCCTACATTCATGAACAACATGACAAACATTGTGGTGAGAGTGACATTCAAGCCTTTGGAACTATGCTAAGTGAGAAGGGAATTATATGCATAGGGGATCTCTATGGTGCATTGCGCACCATCCCAATACTTTAATAAACTGCATAGGGGCACCAACTCCTACGAAACTTCAATGTGCAAATGAAGGATGACAAAAATTAGAGGACCATCATGCCTGGTAAAATTTCCAATATATTAAACAATATGTAATGATATTCCATTCGTTCTTTCTATATAAAATATAATCAATTCTAACCAATTTATAGAAGATATAATCAATTATAACTAATTACTACTCTATAAGATCCAACAAATTCATGCTAATTCCTTGAAAATAAACCATGGATTATTAATATGTATGACTCACATTAAGGTGCCCACTTGAATGTTGATATAATACATCCAAACATTAATCCAACTGAGGAATCTCCAACCCATGAAGTTTAGGCCACACGCATGTTGTTTCAGGATAACCCCCGACCACACTTTTAGAATCACAATTCATGGAACCAATTTCCAAAGGTTGGCATGAACAAATTTGATGGGTCAAATCCCTTTAGATGAGTTACCCAAATGGAACACTGTTTTTATCTCCATGGAATTACTAATGACCTACAAAAACTAGAAGTGGGGGTCTTATATTTGGATGTCAAATATTGGAAGTGGTGGAAATGGTATAAGAAGGCTTATAAAGTCTACATTTACAAGATCTAGTTTGTGCAAGTAATTTATTCTTGTTTTGAATGTGACACTCACCTTTTGGGGCACCTGAAAAAATTATGCCAAAAAACATAGTTATGTACTATATTATTATCTTTGAGCAATTGGCAATCTATACAGAGGTCTCAAGGAAGAAATTTGAGCACATGTCATGATGCAATGCCCCAAAACATGGTTGGAATATTGTGACATAGCTAAACGAAGTTGGGATGGAGATCAATGCACAAAACAAGATACCTTTATTCACCAATATCCATATCCTTCATGTGGTGACTACCCCCTGCTCCTCCAACTCACAACTAGTCCAAATCAACAAGTTATTTCCATAAGATATGGAAAAATGAAAATGCCTTTGTCTTTTCTATAATTGTGATGAGAAATATTTCAAAGGGTGCAAAGGTAAACAACAAAAACTAGTTCAAATGGATGTCTCCCCACACAACCACTCATAAGAGACATCCATTGAAGACTCTCCTGAACCGGAGTTGGATGATACCACACCTGCGATGGAAGAGGAAACCACTTATCAAGATCCTTGTGAGGAATCTCAAATTTCTCGGCACCCCAAACATTGAGGTTTATTGGTTATATCAAGAATAACAAAGTGATTGTATTGATTGAAAGTGACAACACCCACAATTTTCTTCATAGGAGAGTGGTCGAGGAAACCCATTCTTATGTACGTCCTATACCTAATTTTCAAATTATGATTTCCAATGGATTCATGACGAAATATGTTGGCCAATGTGAAAATGTGAAACTCCGAATGGGTGAGATCATCTCAAAACCCACATGTTCACTATTGACATGGGTGGTTTCAATGTAGTCATTGGGGAATAATGACTACACACATTGGGACCCATCACCATGGATTTCAAGGATTTATACCCGAGCTTCAATAAGGAAGGGCACAAACATACCATTAATAGGGATTACATCCAGTTTCCCTAAAATTATCACCTCTCATTGCATTGAGAAGTTATTGAAGAAAGGCCACTCAGGCATTATTGCACAGTTCAATACCATACAAGTAGTAGACTCCCCCCCATAAGAGATTCACCTTGATTTGTATTTGGTCATCTCCAAACATCAACATGTATTTGAAACACCCTCGGGGTTACCACCTTCATGAGGGGAGCATGACCATGGGATTCCACTAATTTTTGGTAGTCTACCACCAAAAGTGCAACCTTATAGGCACCAATTTGCACAAAAGAATGAGATCAAAAATATAATATAGCAATTGTTGGAGGTTGGATTCATACATCCTAGTAGTAGTCCCTACTCATAACCAGTGGTCATGGTATTAAATAAGGAAGGTAAGTGGAACACATGTCCTAATTTTCGAGCCCTCAATAAATTAACTATCAAAGACAAATTCCCTATCCTAGTTATTGATGATCTCTTGGATGAACTTCATGGAGCCTTTACAATAAACTAGACTTATGTTCTAGTTACCATCAAATCCAAATGAAAGAGGTAGAAATTCTGTATATATCCTTCCACACACATGAGGGTCCTTATGAAATTTTAGAGGTGAAAGAGCCTCATGAACACAATTTTTCGACCCTTTCTACATAGTTTTATGCTATTATTTTTTGATGATAACTTGATCTACAAAAAAATGCATGACTCTCTCATAGAGCATGTTAATAGATCCTTGCAAATTCTAAGGGGCCACCAACTATTCTTGAAATGATCCAAATGTTCTTTTGGGGCTTCATAGTTTGAATACCTAGGGTACATTGTCAGTAAGGAGGGATTATTGTTGGGTATGTGTTATATTCTTTGCACGAGTAGTAGTGTCTGCGTTGCATCGAGCATACAGGGGGGCGAAATCCCCTCCCGCGGGGGTTTAGGGGAAGCGCCCCCGAGATTTTTTTTTCCTCAAGAAACATGTCAATTTTTTTCCTCGTTTTTCGTGTTGCCTCAGTTTCGTGTCCATTGTTGGGAGATTTTTCGGCACATGGTTTTCGTCGATGATTTTCTATTTTCGGTTAAGGAATTAGGGTTGTTGACTAATCCAGGTCATTAGGTTAGGGTTTTGGATGTTGTTGGATCCTATATGTATATTGCATTGTAAACAATGTATCACTGTGAATGCATATAGAATATGCTAGTTTTATCGGTTTGGGTTTCTAGGGTAAAAATCTCTATGTAATGTTTGTATTTGCCATTGTATCTTTTTTGTTTTTTTACTGAAAATATTTTTGCAGTAAATATTGTAGAAGGTTAAAATCTACACTTATGAGTAGATCCCAAGAAATTTATGATTATGCAAGAGTGGTCCTGACCCAAGACATAGAGGAGCCTTCGTGTGTTCTTAGGACTTACTGGTTACTACAATAATTTTGTAAAAAAATATGGTAAAATTGCAGCGCCCCTAACATCCTTTCTCAAAGGGAATTCCTTTGTATGAAGCAAAGCAGTTGAGCAAAACTTATTTTCTTTAAAGGATGCCATGAACACTACTCTAGTATTGGTAGTACCATATTTTACTAAAACTTTTTTCCTCAAATGTGATGCCTCGGGTAAAGGTCTAGAATTGATTTTGATGCAAGAAGAGCACCCCTTGACATTCACCAATAAGCAGTTGTGTGACTACAATTTGGGTAAATCCACATATGAGAAAGAGATGATGGCCATCCTACATGCAATAGAGACTTGTCGTCTATATCTCAATAGGGAGACATTTCCAAATCAAGACATGACATCATAGTTTGAAGTACTTTCTCAAACAAAGGTTATCCTCACAAGAGAAACATAAGTGGGTCACTAAGATGCTAGGGTATGACTATGATATTATCTATAAGAAAGGTAAATAAGATGTGGTGGTTGATGCTTTATCCCGACAATTTGAGGAAGACATATCCATATTTTCCTTATATTTACCCATTCTAGGTTGGCTCAAGAATCCTATCAAGAATGGTTGGAAAATGACACTATTTTTCATCTCATCCATAGGTTTCTAGAAGATCCCAACCCTACTAAAGGGTATACATGGCAGCTAGATACATTACGATATAAAGGGAACATTGTTCTAGTAAAGAATTCTTCCTTAAAATAAAGGATATTAGAGGAATTTCATTCATCACCTATAGTTGGTCACTCTGGATTTCATAAAACACATAAATGAACTAAGTGCTCATTCTTTTGGTAATACATAAAAACCAACACCTAGGATTTTGTGGCAACATGTGA
>ML779287.1:569328-581791 GCA_009831015.1 Picea engelmannii
TCAATAGGTGGTAAAAATCATCATCATCAAGGGTGGTTTGTGTGGGGGGATCGTCACTAATCATAAAAGAAATGTAGAAAATGATTTTGCTTGGGGTTTAGGAAACACCACAAATAATGAGTAAAATTATTTGGTAGTGTTCCAAGGACTACAAAATTGTTGCATGAAAATAGGATCAAGCAAGAAACAATGGACATTGACTCCTTTATAATCATTTTATTCCTTCTTGATTTATCCACCCCTCTAATTCTAGTCTTAATTATTTAATCCATAAAACTTTGGAATTGGAAAATAAGTTTGAAGCCATCTATTTTTATCAAGTTTTTCTTACTTGTAATGTTGAGGCAGTTTGTCTTGCAAACTTGTGTATGCAATTGGGGAAATGATTTCTTCAAAAAAAGGGGGGGGGGGAACATTTCATATGTCCCTCCCTTGATTTTACTACATATTGAATTAGTAATGGTAGTGGATTCCAAGTGAATTAACATGCATGTGCGACAATATGAGAATTTATGCCTCCCCCTGCACTAATTTCAATGCTAGATTGCTTGAAAATGGTTTGACATATGTGGAAGGTGGTGCATGAGTATTTGTTTTTGTGTGGGATTATTATCATAATGTGGATTTATTTATCCCTACTAGTTTTTCCTCTCTATGACTAAGATGAAGAGGGAGCTTTAACGATCATGTGGGAATCTTTTAGAGTTGTGTGTTTTCTTCTCCTTGCTTTTGGCTCTTTCTCTTTGTGTTCTATCTCCAAGAGTCCTCATGGTGCAATACAAATGGTGGATATGTGATGTGTGATATGACATAAATAAAAATATGGATGCAATGATATGGAATGGGAATTGTAGAGGCTCAATGAGAGGTGACAAAGACCATGCTTTAATGGAGTAAATGGCACGAAATGAAGGAGAATTTTTTTTTATTGAGGCATAGGAGTGAGATTAATATGTGATTAAGTACGCAGCTAACCTTTGAGCATGGCATGAATTAGAAATTGTTATGAGTTCTTACATGCAAGATCATGAGACTAGGTACTCAACATTGGAGAAGAATATGGTTATGGTTGCTTCTTAGATTGATAGTACATTGGGGTTCTTAAACCTTCCTCATGATGGTAATTCACTAATTTCCTTCTTGCCCATCGATTTGCATGGTGGAGTGTCCATGTTTTAGGTTTGGACTATCAAGAGAGAAAGAGACTTGGAGGCAATGACAAGGGATGGGTTTGCATGAAGATCAACCAAGCATGGATAAGAGAAAATACAATCTAGTTGAGGAGATGTAGGTGCAAGAGGGTTGTTGGACATGCATTTTGAATAACCAAGTTTTGAAGAGTGCACACAAAAGAAGAAAAGGGAGCAGTTTGTGGGGTAAATCGTGCACAAAAGAAGGAAGAACAACAATTAGGCATGCAAAAGCAACATGGAGGTGAAAAGAAAGGAAAAACAACATGCAAGCGAAAAGAAAGGAAAACCAACGTGCAGGTGCAATGTCAGGAAAAGCATGCACAAACCATGAGGGTTGTCAGTTGAATAAGTTTTCATGAGATGTCATAGGATTTTTATCCCTATTTCGATGTATAAATATGTAATGGGTTGGGGAAGAATAGGCTACTGAAAAAAGGAAGATTAGGTTGCTTATGTTTGAGAATCCTTACTTACGGTTTTGGAGAGATTTTGCAGAGCGAGAGGCATGCATTGTAGAGTGGCTAGGATATATTAAGAATATAATATGTTTTATCTATTGTAAGCGCAGTGCGTAGGCCTAAGGTGAATACTACATGAAGATTAATATAGAAGTTAGTCATTGTGGACGTATCCCAAGGATTGCGTGAACCACATTAAATCATGTTTCTAAATGTGTCATTTAATGTGGTTTCTCATGGATGTTCTATTTATGCATGATTAATATAGATCTGTTTATTGTATGACTGATGCACAGTAATAATGAATGATACAATGGGTTACTTATATTGCAATCTATGTTATAAGGGTTCTGCATGATAGAGTTTGTTAACTAATCAAAGGACATGAATACAGATATTGTGCACGGGGTGGATAAATAGTAATGGATATGATGATAGCCTCACATCCCCTCGTCCCTGTAGAAGCTTGGTTCATGTAGCCCCAATGGATACCTTGGGTGAGACTTTACTTGCATGCAGGTGATGCCGAAAGGGTTGGTATTTGAATAGTTTTTTTGGTTGAGTATACTAAACCTAAGGTTTTATAACAACGTGCTCCTATGGTGGTGAATTTGGAACTCCTCAGTCAATGTTGGAATCGTCTTATTCAGTAAGTGTGTTCCTTGATCAGTCAATAGAATGTGTGGGAAGCCAAATCTTGTGACGACATTCTCAAACATAAATCATGCAGTAGTCTCCATGATATAGTCTGTGACTAGTGTTTCTTCCGTCCATCTGGTCAAATACTATGTCACAATGTTTGTATACCTAGCTCATGATCTCCTCGTTGATGGATTGATCGGTCCAACGAAGTCTATTGCCCATTTCTCAAAATCTTTTAGTGCAACTTGTGGATGCAAGGGCATATCATCCCTTTTGGATGGCTTCCAAACCCTTTGAAAAGCATCACATTCTTGGAAATATTCTTTAGCATCCTTGTGAAGTGTGGGCCACCATAGTCCCGCGCACAAAATATTATGCGCAGTTGCTTTACCTGCGTAGTATCCTCCTACAATCCCTTTGTGCGCTTTTGATAGTATCATTGGCCTTTCATGCTGTAACACAAATCATATTAATATCCGATATGTACCTAACTTGTATAAGTTCCCTGCAATTAGCTGATAGTCCACTGCCTTAACCATTAATTGTTTTTTTTTGTGCAACTGTCATGTTCAATGGAGCTATTCATTTACTTAAGAATTTCAAAATGACTGTGAAGTAGTCATCCACCCTTCAAATTGAAAATAAATGTTCATCTGGTAAACTATCATCTAGGTTCCATGCATCCTCACTTGACAGAATATGCGATAAGTGATTTGGTCCTGCATTTAATTTTCCTGGCTTAACGATGACTTCAAAGTCGAACTCTTGGAACAATAGCAACCATCTGCAAATTCTCCCCCCCAACACAGGATTTTTCACTAAGTATCTTAGTGCAGAATGGTCCATATACATCTTGAAATGAGAACGCAACAAATAGTATCTAAACTTTTGTAGTTCATACACCATTGCTAATCCCTCTCATTCTGTAGTAGTGTAGTTCTTTTCTATTGTTGACCTATTCCTATTTGCAAATGCAATTGGATGGTCTAACTCTCTTTCTCCTAGATGAGATAATACGATGCCCAAAGCTATGGACGATGCATCCACATGAACATGAAATTCCTTCTTCCAATCTCAGAATATTATAATTGGTGCAGTCACTAACTTCTTCTTTAATGTATCCAAACCTTTCTAGAAGTCCTCATTCCATTGGAATTTAGCTTCTTTCTTCAACAACTTATCCATGGGTGATACTATCTGTTCATATCCTTTAATGAACTTCATGTAGTATCCTGTATGGCCTAGGGTTTCTCTTAACTGTCTTACTGATGTAGGTGGTTGTAAGTCCAAAATCATTGCAATCTTGGCAGGGTCCACTAGTAAGCCTTGCTTACATACCACATGGGAATGACCATAGTCATTTCCATACACCATGTACCATAAGATATCATCAATGAAGTGCCTCAAGCATATGATAACATCACCATGACATATACCAAACCAAATACCAATATATCCAAGGTATACTTCTAACAATGTATCATATCATTAGAAAGGTGTACCATATCATGTACCATAATCATAAAGACATGCCTTAATCATGTACCATAAACATAACCCTCAATAACACATGTAAATCATACCTATGATCCTGTAGTAGACCTGATACATAATATTACAAACCTATAGCTCTTCCTTAACTTCAACAACAAAAGAATAACATCATCAAACTTTACCTCAGTCTCGCGTGGCTAGTTTTGGTTTAGTCACAATCCCTAACTTTCAACAAGAACAAAGCCGTAACTGTAATGAAAAAAGGTTTGAAATTTTAACCATAGATGCTCTAAGATCTATATTCCATCTCCTCAAAATTTGAAGGTCTGAAACTTCTCAAAAAAGAAGATATAGTGAAAATGGAAAACCCTCCTGAATTTTAGCCTATTCTGGAGAGAAACTTCTACAACATGTTGTGCACTCAATATTTGATATATAATTCCGAAACTAGCACAAAATATACTAAATATTGTTATATTTCCACTACAATTGGTCCCATAGAATTTGGATCCTTTATGAAGAAGTTATGATTGTTTTACATGGAACATTTGTTTGACACCAGTTTCAGGACTAGTAAAAAACCCTATATTTCACAGAGTGTATCTCCAAAAGTAAAACGACGTAGAAGCTGAAAATTTTACCACAAGTACCTTGCTATGTCTTCTCAATATCCTCCAATGTTTGCTATCTGAATCATTCTAGAATTTTTTTTTATAGATAAAATGGTGAAATGACCTTTAAATAACATACCTTATAACACATCATCACAAGACTTCATTCTCCCTTGGAATTTCACCCTTATTCACTTCATATTTCCTATAAAATTCGCCTTAGATCTTCTTGGTTACCTCAGATAAAAATCAATTGAGTTAATGTAACACATGAATTCCTAGGTGCCTTATTTATACTAGATATAGAACCATCTTTTTAGGGATGACTTGACCCAAATAAAATTCAATTTAATTTTTAATGATTATTCCATTGAGGCAAACTTTACTAACAACATCCTTAATATTTATTTTAATATTTATTGCAATAGGGACGACTTGTAAATTCTTGTTTGCGACAATTTTTCTTCTTTTAATTAATTTGAGTCCGACTTGTCACTTCTTGTTACAAATGTTTAGGGCTTCTTAACCATACTTCGGGGATGCCATCTTCAAGAGGGCATATCTCCTCAACCGTGAGGAACCATGTGATGTACCACCTACTGTTGGAAACAATATGATGATGAGTATCCATCTATGAGTGTATTACCTACATTTACACTGTCATTCATATCCTTATTCCACAGACAACTTCGGGTTTCATAACCACACCTATGGGGATTCTTGTAGACTTCTTCAAATGCACCCATCGCATTTGTTGACATCAATGACAACCATCTATCCAAAAACATGAATGACAACCATAGTTTTTAATGACTATTCTGTATTATCACTATCAATTACTAAACTATCCACCTCTTCCTATACACTCTAACATAAATAAATCATTCTTAAAAAAATTCCTCCTAACCAACATAATTTCAAATTCAAGTCAAATCAACAAATTCACTTATTTGATCCAAGGTATCCGAGATTGTCCCACAACTTTCTTTTACCCTTGTTGATGTCACCTCACCTAAGTGATTAACTCCCTACTCATGTGCATGGCTAAGATTCTTATTTTCCTCGAGGAAGGTGAGATAACTTAAATAACACTCTACAATGTATTCAATTTCCAAGCGTGTAAGCAAGTGCCCTAGTCCCATGGATATCTTGGTTAAGTTCATGCAACCTTTGAATGTTGATTCAAGCACACGATGTGCAATAATTTCTATGCTATCGCACCTCTAAGTCTTAGTCATCAATCCTTCTTCCTTCATCATTTCAACATCTCATTCTCAATTTTTTTCAACTACTCAGTCCTTTCCTAAGTTCTTACTTGTCTTTGTTTGTTTGAGGTTGTTGTCAACAATGGAAAAACACACACACATGCCAATGCCTAAGCAATTAGATGTGCAAATATGTCATAGTTAGTGATGATCAAAGCAATAATGGATAATAAATAACTCAACAAACAAAGATGTATATAATGAAGAAAGTTCAATTACTAAACATAACCAACAAAACTAGTCACGGTGTTTAGGCACAATTGAAGAAAAGAACATGCAATAAGATGGGGATGCTGAGCATTTTTAGAATATTGGGGGCTCAACAACAAGAGCATCATATGGATCCATTTAAGGGAATCACATGTCAGTTACACGAAATTGAAGCTGGGTGTGGAGCATAACAACCATTCCTCCCAACCACCCAAGCTACATCCAATGGACTAGACCCTTCACAAGATGGCGTGTGCAAAATTTCACACAAGTGCTTTGAAGTATTAACTTGCTTTTACATTTATAAAGCTTCAATATTTCGATGATAATTTTGATAAAAATTAATGTGACGTTGATGGACAAATACATTTATTCCATAGTTTCTAATGATGATGAAGAGTACACACTTACAACATGGAAGTATTTATCTTTTAAGTAAAGAATTCTTCACACTATTGATATGCTTTGACATGAAATTTTGAATGAATATCCTATATTACCATTATCAATTACTAAGGTATTCACCTCTTCCTCTACACTCTAAGATAAATAACACATTCTTAAAAAAAATCCTCCTAACCAACATAATTTCAAACACAAGTCAAATCAACAACTTCACTTATTTGATCCAAAGTATGTGAGATTGTCCCACAACTTGCTTGTACGCTTAGTGAGGTCACCTCACCTCAGTGATTAACTCCCAACTCATGTGCATGGATAAGATTCTTGTTGGCATCAAGGAATGTGACATAACTTAAATATCACTCTACAATGTATTCAATTTCCAAGAGGGAAGTGCTATGGTCCCATGGATATCTTGGTCAAGTTCATACAACCTTTCAATGTTGAGTCAAACACAAGGTGCACAAGAATTTCCATTAGTCCTCAATCCTTCTTCCTTCATCATTTCAACATCTCATTCTCAACCTTTTTTAACTTCTCAGTCCATGCCTAAGTTCTTACTTGTCTTTGTTTATTTGATATTGTTGTCAACAATGTAAAAACACACACATATGTCAATGCCTAAGCAACTAGATCAAGCAATTACAATCTTTTAATCTTTGCAATGATCAAGCCCCCTATGAACAAGGAATGAAGAAGTAAAACACATGTATAAAATAGACCATTTTTAATTCTATTCCAGATGGTTGTGATGGCCTTTTATAAGATCAAATGGAACTTCAAGAATGATGCTATAAAACCTATCATGCCAATTGTAATGTTAGATCTGAGAATCTTGGGGAAGAGTCACTCTATCACTTCAAGAGCTAACCCAAGATTTGATCACTTACTACTTACATGGGTTGGATAGGAATATACATCATAATGTCACCTCGATGAGAATGGAATAACCCACACCCTTAAAGAGATAGAAATGAATATGAATTGAATTTTGATATCCTTATGAAAAAAAATATAGATGGTAGCTAGACTTGTCCCAAGCATTTTTCATATTGAACTAGAGATTTCAAATTTAAATAAATCTTAATTATCATTGAAATAAAATTTTAAATCTATTTATTGAAATAAACATTTCAAATTTAAATGGATCTTAATTATCATTACAGTAAAATTTTAACTCTCCTCTCCTATCCAAACATGTATGTGAAATACATGTTAAGATAAGAGATATGGGATTTTGTAGAAATACACAAACAACCTTCACAGATTTATTCATAACTTAAGATCTGATGTCCCATCATTCTACTCTGAGGTGTATTGATGCGGATACGGTGGAAATAAATAAACAACCTTATCTTAAAGGGGAAGGAAAGACTCCCTTCCAAAAGTCTTTTTCATTTCCATACTTAAACTCAGCTTTTGTTTCAATTTTTTTAAAGAAGAATAAACATAAAATCTTACTCACTGTTATTGATTTCATTTCCATAATTCAACTCAGCTTTTGTTTCAATTTTTTTCAACTCATCTTTTGTTTCAATTTTTTTTTAAAGAAGAATAAACTTAAAATCTTACTCACTGTTATTGATTTCATTGAAGAGGTTACAACAATTTATTTATTTTATTCACTAATATTGATTTCGATAAGGATCTTTTATCTTTTATCTTTTGATTTCAACAAAGATCCTACATCGGTTTGCAGCACAAACATGGGAATTTGCAGCACAGAAACATGGGAATTAATATGGCTGCCTCGAATTAAAGCCAACTTGAAGACCTTGAAACATCAAATTTTTTGCTGTTATCTGATACATCAACCTTAAAGGCCACTCAGAAAGCTTATGAAGAAGGCATCACTGCTCTGCACTGAGTCTTGGTGGTTGGTTTAGTTATCAATGCACTCCACAAATCTAGAACACCAGAGGAACTGCCTACAGGGTTAGGGAGAGCTGAGAACGGGAACTTTACATTATGTTCTAAAAATTTTAGTAGTTAAATTTCATCCATGGGTTAATTTTTCATGATTTTTTTTTCCAAAAAAGATCTCAAATTTGATAGCATAAAAATATTTTACTCTAAAAATCACCAAAATTTTCTAGAAACTATATAAAATCCTTAGAAATTTTAATATTTTTTACAAAAATATCGCTAAACATTTTATGGTTGGCATTTTAAGAATTAGTAATATTTGCCAAGGTTTCTACACTTTAAAATAAGTATGGATCCTTAAAAATTTCCGATACAGGGTTACAASTGCTTAGATTGAATCTTTTARGATACTTATTTGCATAATCATTGTAGCATCTTCCCATCTCCATATTTATATTCCCAAACRATAATGCAAATGACCTAGATCTTTCATATCTAACTAATTTGACAAATCACTTTTGATTTCCTCATTAAGAAACTCTAAATTTCCAATAATCACTAGGTCATCAATGTATACATTAATAAGAACAATGCTAACTAATTCAGTCTTCTCTACATACATATTAGGATCATTGCTACTTTCATTCAAACCTTTGTTTTTGAAGAAGACAGATCATCTATCTTCTCATACCATGCTCTCAATGTTTGATTCAACCCATATAATGATCTCTTTAATATACAATCGAGAAGTTCTTCATATTTCTTGATAAATTTTGGAAGTTTCCCAAGATATATTTCCTATTTCAAATCACCATTAAGAAAAGTGGAATTGACATACATCTAATGTATATTTCAATTGTGATTAGTTGCTAAAGAAATCAACAATTGAATCATATTTATCCTTGCAACAAGTGAAAAAGTACCAACATAGTCAATTCCTTCTACTTGAGAATATCATTTAACAACCAATCTAACCTTGTGCTTATCAATGTTTCCATCAAATTTACACCTGATTCTATACACCCACTTATAACTGATTACATTCTTGTTTTCTGGTAGCTCAACTAGATCTCATGTTCCATTTTTCATTATAGAATCATATTCTTCTTTCATGGTGCCCACCCAAATTTCAAATTTACTAGCTTCTTCAAAAGAATCAGGCTTTGTTGGGCACAAGCACATTTTTTGGAAAATGAACGACATGGAGGTGAGATAGTTGGCAGAAAAGCATGCGAGGTGTGCATGGAAGAAGAAGGGAAAGAAAGACAAATGGCAGAAAATTAGTGGAAGAAAGCGTGCATGCAGAGGAGAAAAGCGTGCAAGGCCAACATGCAAGAAGACCTAAGTAGATTAGGGTTTTGGTAAGAGAATGTAACGACTGATGAGCCAAGAATAGATATAAATAGACACCTAGAAGGTCTATGGGGGGTTCGGGTCTTAGATGATTGTTATGAGTTACTCACATGAGGCAGAGTAACAGGTCTATGACACAAATATGATCTGATACCTTTTTGTAAGTTGTTGAGCTATGGGAGGGAAAATGGACTTGAACTTGAGGGTTAGATTGCAGGCTGAGGAGCCTGGTGGGACCCAGTCAGCCTCACAAAGGTTGTGGAGTCTGGTTGATAAACATATGAGAAGAGTTATAATGCGCACAACGCCATGCATGACAACCCTATAATAAAAGAGCCTTAGAGACAAATATTTGTGGACGTAGCCTAGGAGGAGGTGAACCACAGTAATTCATGTGTTGTGTGGAATAATTATTGGTTATATGTTTTTCATTAAGGGTTAAATCTTATATAAATTCTTTGTTGAAATAGTTAGATCTCTTTATTTGCATGCATGCATAAGGAACAATAGGATAAATACGATCAATGAATGACATAATGTTGTTTAATAAAATAAATAGAATCCACATCGCGCACTAACAGATCCCCACTCAATCCTGGATTGCAAACACTTGAGCATTGCAGACACCCATTAAGAATATCTCGGGTGAGACTGCACAATGCACTCTGTGTACTCCGTTGCCTTATGGTTTACCAGGAGGGCCAATAGTTTTAGAGGCTTTGTTAGAACCCTAGTAGACCTGGACCTGAGTCAAACATGTTAAAATCATAGCTCAGATAAGAAACCAACAAATGGTTCTATTGTCGTTGGTTGGAACAACATAAGATTGAGGGGATGAGATCTGTTGAAGATCTCATAGAAGAATGGGTGATCTGTTGAAGATCTGGTAGAAGACTGTAAGATCTGTGAAAGGCGGGTCGAGAGAATACCAAAATGGACAAGGAGAAGGTGAAAATAATGAGTCGCTAGAAGGGGATATTGAGACCATGGAATCCCACAAAAGAAGAGAACAAAAGCTGGTTGAATACAAAGGAGCTAGAGTTTGCACAGAAAGATAACATAAACCTTAGAGTAACACCACACAAATATCTTGAGAAATACGTGTTTATTGATTTGCATGAAGTCTTTTTCTGTGATTTTCCAAACTTATTGCAGGAGTGGATATTAAGGTTGAAGGATAACCACACAACAAACTGGATCTGACAGTTAGAGTGGACCTCAATACAGATTGAGCAGTTACAACAGGTGAACAAAAAATTGAACCACGCATTAGATTTTTGGCTCGACAGTATTGTAGCAAGATTTATAACAGAATTTGCAGTAGATATCGCAAAGTCGTACAATGCAACAGAGCAAGAGTTCCTACGCGAACCCCGAGGAAGGTATATTAGATCACTGTATACTTCGATTAAGATATTGTTGTATAACAAAGGTGTAATGACAATGGAACAATACAACTAAACTTCCCTGCTTGCATGGGGGACCATAACATGCCCTCTGTATTTCATAAAACACATAAATGAACTAAGTGCTCATTCTTTTGGTAATACATAAAAACCAACACCTAGGATTTTGTGCCAACATGTGACACTTTCCAAAGGAACAAGGGTGAGATAATAAAGATGCTATGGGAATTGCAATCACTACCAATCCCAAAACATATATGGAATAACATTTCTATACAGTGGGCATCTTGAGGGCGGGCAACAAATCCATGATCACGGTGGTCGTTGACCATCTCTCCAAATATGCTCATTTTTTTGCCTCACCACATCCATTTACCCCCTCCTCAGTTTCCCAAGTCTTCTTGGATTAGATTTTTAAGTTACATGGCATTCCCACTTCCATTGTCTTGGATCATGACCTTACCTTCACCAAAAAAAATTAGTAGGATTTGTTTAAAGTACAAGGTACCTAGCTAAAAATGAGTACTACATATCACCGCAAAAAAGATGGTCAAACTGAAGTGGTCAACAAGTGCTTAGAAACCTATTTTAGATGCTTTGCTTCTGAAAAACCACATTAATGGGCATAATGGATTCCCCTTGAAAAATGGTGGTACAATACCTCTTTTCACGTAGCTACCAAAATTACCCCATATGAATTTGTTTATATCCAAAAAATGGTTGTTAGTCACTTCACATTTACTAGGAACCTCCAAGGTTCAGGCAATGGATCACACACTCCACACCAGAGAAGCCATTATTTGCATACTAAGGGAAAATTTGGTTATGGATTAAAATAGAATGAAGCAACAAGCAGACCAACATCACTTTGAATGTTATTTTGCAGCAGAGGATCAAATATTTCTTTTCCTCTAACCATTTAAAAAACATCACTCAAAGTCCAAACACATTAGAACTTAGCACCAAAGCTCTATGGACCCTATGAGATCATCTAGTGCATTGGTCTAGTGGACTACAAATTGGCTCTTCTAGCTCACTCCAATATTCCTCCAGCATTTCATGTGTCTTGTCTAAAGAAGGTCGTGAGATCGATGTGGAAGGTGAAAACTAGCTTACCATAACTTGATGAAGAAGGATCCATTTGGATTCAATTGAAAGCAGTATTGGATACCAAAGAGCATTATTTGTGACATCACATAACCCATGAAGTACTAATCCAGTGGAAAGACATGGCACCTAAAGATGCCACATGGGAACTAACCACAATTATGTAACAATTTCCTCATCTACAACCTTAAGGACATTGTTTCATTCGAAGGGGAGGGCATGTTATGGTCCCACCCTAACCTCCCTACTTTAGGCTACCTAGGAGTTAGTCAAGTTTTGTATGAAACCATCCTCTTTAAATAAGGCCCATTATATAATAGTGGATATTTATTTGATGTAAAAGGGTCCACCTTATAGGGCCCACTAGGTAGTTGGTATCCATTAGTTATGGGACCACAAGTAGTTAGGGTTTTTTCTATTAAAAAACTATTTAAAGACATAGGAAGCTATGGAATG
>ML779287.1:587840-623009 GCA_009831015.1 Picea engelmannii
CAACATCTCATTCTCAATTTTTTTCAACTACTCAGTCCTTGCCTAAGTTCTTACTTGTCTTTGTTTGTTTGAGGTTGTTGTCAACAATGGAAAAACACACACATATGCCAATGCCTAAGCAATTAGATGTGCAAATATGTCATAGTTAGTGATGTTCAAAGCAATAATGGATAATAAATAACTCAACAAACAAAGATGTATATAATGAAGAAAGTTCAATTACTACACATAACCAACAAAACAAGTCACGGTGTTTAGGCACAATTGAAGAAAATAATATGCAATAAGATGGGGATGCTGAGCATTTTCAGAATATTGGGGGCTCAACAACAAGAGCATCATATGGACCCATTTAAGGGAATCACATGTCACTTACACAAAATTGAACTTGGGTGTGGAGGGTAACGACCATTCCTCCCAACCACCCAAGCTACATCCAATGGACTAGACCCTTCACAAGATGGGGTGTGCAAAATTTCACACAAGTGCTTTGAAGTATTAACTTGCTTTTACATTTATAAAGCTTCAATATTTCGATGATAATTTTGATAAAAATTAATGTGACCTTGATGGACAAATACATTTATTCCATAGTTTCTAATGATGATGAAGAGTACACACTTACAACATGGAAGTATTTATCTTTTAAGTAAAGAATTCTTCACACTATTGATATGCTTTGACATGAAATTTTGAATGAATATCCTATATTACCATTATCAATTACTAAGGTATTCATCTCTTCCTCTACACCCTAAGATAAATAACACATTCTTAAAAAAAATTCTCCTAACCAACATAATTTCAAATGCAAGTCAAATCAACAACTTCACTTATTTGGTCCAAAGTATGTGAGATTGTCCCACAACTTGCTTGTACACTTAGTGAGGTCACCTCACCTCAGTGATTAACTCCCAACTCATGTGCATGGATAAGATTCTTGTTGGCATCGAGGAATGTGCCATAATTTAAATATCACTCTACAATGTATTCAATTTCCAAGAGGGAAGTGCTCTAGTCCCATGGATATCTTGGTCAAGTTCATACAACCTTTCAATGTTGAGTCAAACACAAGGTGCACAAGAATTTCCATTCGTCCCGAATCCTTCTTCCTTCATCATTTCAACATCTCATTCTCAACCTTTTTTAACTTCTCAGTCCATGCCTAAGTTCTTACTTGTCTTTGTTTATTTGATATTGCTGTCGACAATGTAAAAACACATACATATGTCAATGCCTAAGCAACTAGATGTGCAATAATCGACAATAAATAGCTCAACACACAAATATGTATATATTCAAGAAAGTGCAATTACTACACATAAATTGTAGGCAACAAAACAAAGTCATAATGTTTAGGCACAATTGAAGAAAAGAACATAAGGAAGAATTTATGACTAAAATCCAATCAATTTCTTATAAATTCGGATTACAATCTTTTAATCTTTGCAATGATCAAGCCCCCTATGAACAAGGAACGAAGAAGTAAAACACATGTATAAAATCGGCCATTTTTAATTCTATTCCAGATTGTTGTGATGCCCTTTTATAAGATCAAGATGGAACTTCAAGAATGATGCTATAAAACCTATCATGCCAATTGTAATGTTAGATCCGAGAATCTTGGGGAAGAGTCACTCTATCACTTCAAGAGCTAACCCAAGATTTGATCACTTACTACTCACATGGGTTGGATAGGAATATACATCATAATGTCACCTCGATGAGAATGGAATAACCCACACCCTTAAAGAGATAAAAAGGAATATGAATTGAATTTTGATATCCTTATGAAAAAAAATATAGATGGTAGCTAAACTTGTCCCAAACCTCTTTCATATTGAGCTAGAAATTTCAAATTTAAATAAATCTTACTTATTAGAAATAAAATTTTAAATCTATTTATTGAACTAGACATTTCAAATTTAAATAGATCTTAATTATCATTATAGTAAAATTTTAACTCTCCTATCCAAACTATCCAAACATGTATGTGAAATACATGTTAAGATAAGAGATATAAGATTTTGTAGAAATACACAAACAACCTTCACAGATTTATTCATAACTTAAGATCTCATGTCCCATCATTCTACTCTGAGGTGTATTGATGCGGATACGGTGGAAATAAATAAACAACCTTATCTTAAAGGGGAAGGAAAGACTCCCTTGCAAAAGTCTTTTTCATTTCCATACTTCAACTCAGCTTTTGTTTCAATTTTTTTTTAAAGAAGAATAAACATAAAATCTTACTCACTGTTATTGATTTCATTTCCATACTTCAACTCAGCTTTTGTTTCAATTTTTTTCAACTCAGCTTTTGTTTTAATTTTTTTTTAAGAAAAATAAACTTAAAATCTTACTCACTGTTAATGATTTCATTGAAGAGGTTACAACAATTTATTTATTTTATTCACTAATATTGATTTCAATAAGGATCTTAAATCAATTTATCTATTATCTTTTGATTTCAACAAAGATCCTACATCGGTTTGCATCACAAACATGGGAATTTGCAACACACAAACATGGGAATTAATATGGCTGCCTCGAATTAAAGCCAACTTGAAGACCTTGAAACATCAAAATATTTTGCTGTTATCTGATACATCAACCTTAAAGGCCACTCAGAAAGCTTATGAAGAAGGCATCACTGCTCTGCACTGAGTCTTGGTGGTTGGTTTAGTTATCAATGCTCTCCACAAATCTAGAACACCAGAGGAGCTGCCTACAGGGTTAGGGAGAGTTGAGAACGGGAAATAGCTTACAACATCATATGTAACTGGTTCTGACAGAAGGATGCACAGTAGACAGAACCATCAGATAAAAGCAACGTACAACCCTAAAGCAACCCATATTGCTGGGACTTTGTGGATCGACGACCAACTCCTCCCATCCATCTGTGCAAGTTACTTTCCTGCAACATAGCCATTGTTTTATAAGGGGAACACTTCGGAAAAAGATCAAATAGACAGCTTAACAGTTTTAACGTTTTTGAAAGTAACTGTAGATCAAACCTTTGCAAAGTCTTAGTAATTGATATTCCGACCAATGTTTGTGCTTCTCCTCAATGGAATCATGTCCTATTACATCACAAACACAATCTGGCATATGGGAGAAGCAGTTTCGAGATAGTGTTTTTGAAAGGTTATAAAGAATTCGACAATAAATAGTCGTATAGCATGCCATAACCTTATCAGAAGTATTGGATGGAATCATACTCAACAATCCAATTATGAAGGTTAGGTTTTAAAAAATGATCTAACTTCAAAAAAAAAGAAATTAGATCATTGTCTAAAACCCTCATAAGCTGGTTGTCAAGTATTCAATCCAATACTTCTCATAACCCATGACATTGCTTCTGGCCCCTTGTTGCCGAATTCTTTACAACTTTTGAAAAACACAGTCGCGAAGCCACTTCTCCCATGCCCAATACAGAATACCAGATTGTATCTGTGATGTAAGAGCAAATGTTTTCTTCCCCGATCATCAGTATAGATTGGACATCAGAGATCTTCACAGACTTCGTCCTATCAGCGATCTGTTTATAAACAGTCTTTTGGGGGCATCTTCTTCAGCTTCAGCGAGCGAGCGATCAGCGTTTATCCACGTGGCAGAAGGCCAGCCATCGATCCATGTGATTGAATTTGAAACGCATGTTGCTGAGTGGGGTGGTGGGCGACATTGAAAAGATTCGTCTTCATCGTTTTGCAGGCAAGTTGCTGAGTGGGGTGGTGGGCGACACTGTGTTGCCGTACAAAATGCTCAATTAACCACAATATAATATCGACATATATATAAATTATTTTATGTGGGTTCCATGTCTCTGCCTCGGACTAAGGAGTTTATATGTGCTGCATGTTGGCAATTGGTTGGCACAAAGCACGCGTTCATTGTTCCAGTTTCCAACTTTTCCTTTTTTCCACGGTTAGTGTTAAAAGGAGAGAAAAATATGAATTCTGTGAGACAGGGAGTATCCGAAAAGATTTGTTCTTCCGGCTTAGAAAAAAAAAAGCGTTCATTTATTTGTTGATAAAGTAGATTTAATTATTTAATAATGTAGAGAGCATTTTATTAAAAAAACATTCATTAAGGTCCACAAGTTTAGGGCTTTACAAGTTCTATGGCATAGCATAATTGGTTAGACGTGCACACATTCTTTGGTATGGGGAGGTTATGAGTTCAAGCCTTGTTACCAAAGCCATGTACTCTACTTCTATGGATGACAATGCAACTATGAGTTTCTTTTTAATCCTCCATGAAATGAGTCATGTGTCAATATTAAAAGCATATCCTATAATGGATCTTCTATCATAAATTAGAATAACATGTTAGCACAACATTTGAATTGTTACTATACTCAATACTAAAATTCAATGTTCATTTGATGTAACATAGTCCTCTCTTTGCTGCTCTCCAATGCTTCAAATTTGATAGCATAAAAATATTTTACTCTAAAAATCACCAAAAATTTCTAGAAACTATATAAAATCCTTAGAAATTTTAACATTTTTTACAAAAATATCGCTAAACATTTTATGGTTGGCATTTTAAGAATTAGTAATATTTGCCAAGGTTTCTACACTTTAAAATAAGTATGGATTCTTAAAAATTTCCGATACAGGGTTACAACTGCTTAGATTGAATCTTTTAAGATACTTATTTGCATAATCATTGTAGCATCTTCCCATCTCCATATTTATATTCCCAAACGATAATGCAAATGAGCTAGATCTTTCATATCTAACTAATTTGACAAATCACTTTTGATTTCCTCATTAAGAAACTCTAAATTTCCAATAATCACTAGGTCATCAATGTATACATTAATAAGAACAATGCTAACTAATTCAGTCTTCTCTACATACATATTAGGGTCATTGCTACTTTCATTCAAACCTTTGTTTTTGAAGAAGACAGATCATCTATCTTCTCATACCTTGCTCTCAATGTTTGATTCAACCCATATAATGATCTCTTTAATATACAATCAAGAAGTTCTTCATATTTCTTGATAAATCTTCCAAGTTTCCCAAGATATATTTCCTATTTCAAATCACCATTAAGAAAAGTGGATTTGACATACATCTGATGAATATTCCAATTATGATTAGTTGCTAAAGAAATAAAAAATTGAATCATATTTATCCTTGCAACAAGTGAAAAAGTATCAACATAGTCAATTCCTTCTACTTGAGAATATCATTCAACAACCAATCTAACCTTGTGTTTATCAATGTTTCCATCAAATTTACACCTGATTCTATACACCCACTTATAACTGATTACATTTTTGTTTTCTGGTAGCTCAACTAGATCTCATGTTTCATTTTTCATTATAGAATCATATTCTTCTTTCATGGCGCCCTCCCAAATTTCAAATTTACTAGCTTCTTCAAAAGAATCAGGCTTTGTTGGGCATAGGCCCATTTTTGGGAAAATGAATGACATGGAAGAGAGACAGTTGACAGAAAAGCATGTGAGGTGTGCATGCAAGAAGAAGGGAACGAAAGACAAATGGCAGAAAAGCAGCAGAAGAAAGCGTGCATGTAGAGGAGAAAAGCGCGCAAGGCCAACATGCAAGAAGACCTAAGTAGATTAGGGTTTTGGTAAGAGAATGTAACGGCTGATGAGCCAAGAATAGATATAAATAGACACCTAGAAGGTCTAGGGGGGGGGTTCGGGTCTTAGATGATTGTTATGAGTTACTCGCATAAGGTAGAGTAACAGGTCTGTGACACAAATATGATCTGATACCTTTTTGTAAGTTGTTGAGCTATGGGAGGGAAAAGGGACTCGAACTTGAGGGTTAGATCGCAGGCTGAGGAGCCTGGTGCGACCTAGTCAGCCTCACAAAGGTTGTGGAGTTTGGTTGATAAACGTATGAGCAGAGTTATAGTGCGCACAACGCCATGCATGGCAACCCTATAATAAAAGAGCCTTAGAGCCAAATCTTTGTGGACGTAGCCCAGGAGGGGGTGAACCACGGTAATTCATGTGTTGTGTGGAATAATTGTTGGTTATATCTTTTTCATTAAGGGTTAAATCTTATATAAATTCTTTGTTGAAATAGTTAGATCTCTTTATTTGCATGCATGCATAAAGAACAATAGGATAACTAAGATTGATGAATGACAAAATGTTGTTTAATAAAATAAATAGAATCCACAATGCGCACTAACAGATTCCCGCTCAATCCTGGACTGCAAGCACTTGAGCATTGCAGTCACCCATTAAGACTATCTCGGGTGAGACTGCACAATGCACTCTGTGTACTCCATTGCCTTATGGTCTACCAGGAGGGCCAATAGTTTTAGAGGCTTTGTTTGAACCCTAGTAGACCTGAACCTAGGTCAAACATGTTAAAAACATAGCTAAGATAAGCGACCAACAAATGGTTCTGTTGCCGTTGGTTGGAACAACATAAGATTGAGGGGATGAGATCTGTTGAAGATCTGGTAGAAGAATGGGTGTTCTGTTGAAGATGTAGTAGAAGACTATAAGATCTGCGGAAGGCGAGTTAAGAGAATACTAAAATGGACGAAGAGAAGGTGAAAATAATGAGCCGCTAGAAGGGGATGTTGAGACCATGGAATCCCACAAAAGCAGAGATCGAAAGCTGGTTGAATACAAAGGAGCTAGAGTTTGCACAGAAAGATAACATAAACCCTAGAGTAACACCACACAAATATCTTGAGAAATATGTGTTTACTGATTTGCATGAAGTCTTTTTCTGTGATTTTCCACACTTATTGCAGTAGTGGATATTAAGGTTGAAGGATAACGACGCAACAAACCGGATTCGAAAGTTAGAGTGGACCTCGATACAGATTGAGAAGTTATAGCAGGTGAACAACAAATTCAACCACACATTAGATTTTTGGCTCGACAGTATTGTAGCAGGATTTATAACAGAATTTGCAGTAGATACTGCAAAGTCATACAACGTAGTAGAGCAAGAGTTCCTATGCGGACCCCGAGGAAGGTATATTAGATCACTGTATACTTCGATTAAGATCTTGCTGTATAACAAAGGTGTAATGAAAATGGAATCATACAACTAAACTTCCCTGCGTGCATGGGGGATGAGAGGAAGCAATGACAAAGAAAAGGAGAAATGGAAGGAGGAGTGGATAAAGGAAAGAAGGAGGAAGCCTTGGACCCAATCATGATGGAAGACGACCAGATCAAGCAGATCATGGTGCCAGTTGGAAAGACGCGTAGTGGAGTACCCTACCAATACAAGATGAACACCAAGAAGAGAGCCATAGACGCGAGGGAAGGCTTGGAAAGTGACGAAGAAGAGGTAGAGGATCTCTGGGCTGTGGAGCAGATTGAGGAAATTCTATGCGCAACATATGAGAGGAAGACAAGAGGTCCAAGAGAAGGAACAAAAGGTATCATTCCTATCGATGTTAATGTCAGTGTGGAACCCATGAACCCATGTGTGACTAATACACCAACATGAACACCACCGTTTAGACAACCGAGTTTCGGGAGAAGTAGGACAGTAGGAAGTACATCCACACAAGGAAAAACAACTGGGGGAGCCAGTCCAGGAAATATTAGTCAAGGGTCTACACCATGCATAAGTAGTAGTCCGACACAATTTGCAATGGCAGGACATGATCCCACCATTTGGTTACCAGAATTTCGAGGCGAGGAAAAAAAATACCCTGAGAAACACTTGTTCATTTGTGCAAAGATTTGGGAGGAAAAAAATATCACTGATCAAGATACTAAACTTGTGCATCTCGCCATTACGCTAAGAGACCGCACACTAGACTGGTACATGAGTCTAGACGTAAACAATGCACCTGTGACGACAAGGACACTGACAGACGTTAAGAAGTTATTGATTAATGAGTTCCAGAAGCCAAGCTTAGAGGATCAATACATGAACGAGATGATAGAAATCCGACAGAAACCAGGAGAATCTGTTTAGGAAATCGACCATTGATTTAAGTGTTTGAAATGGAAATTAAGGTATGCCATGACAAATATGCAACATAGGCATCTATTTGTGAATTATTTGTTACCGCACCTGAAATACCCACTCAGGCAACACAAATTCCAATCTCAAGCAAAGGCTCTACAGGCAGCCTTGCAAATGGAGGAGAATCAGTACCACAAGACAGATCCAGCTATCGAGGAGTTGAAGGAGGACCTGAAGAATCTTACCTTCTAGCTCAATCAGAATAAAGGCAAGGACAAGCGAGAATCTGTTTGGTGTACCACATGCAGAACATAAGGGAACCATAAGAATGAATGTACAACATTCACGTAGTATATATAAACAAGGATGCCAAATCCTTTGCCAATAGGACAACCCTGGTTTGAAATTTGCAAGACGCATGGGCATGATCCATATCATTGTCCTTTGATGCAGAAATACTAGAGATTACCAAAGAATGCATACTGCACATTTTGCGAGTCAGTAGGGTACAGTGGAAAAGATTACAGAACAATGCATTTGATGAGGGAAAGGACATCAAACACATATAGGGTGCAAGATGAACTGATGACAGGGCAAGCTGCATTGCAATTTAATCAGGCACCACCACCGTATAAAAACGCACAGCTGCAATAGTATAACACTGCACAACCGCAGTATAACCCTACACAGTATAATCAGGTACCTCAATACAATACACCGCGCAGAGATCGAGATGGGTACAGAGGAGGTTGAAGAGGCAGAAGAGGATTTGGACGCAGAAGAGGCCCGTGTGCCATAATTGCCAACAACCAGGACACTATGCAAGAGAATGTCCACTTCCACCAACGACTTGTATGTATTGTCACGCATCTGATCATGATATAGAAGAATGTCCGGCACTATTAGTAAAGATCTAGAGGAAAAGAGGAATTAGAACAATCAGAATGTTTAGTGGATTTCAGCAGAAGCGAGGGATGAAGGAAGAAACATCAACATAGTGACCTGCGGAGGTGCTAAAACAGGAGACAACACGGCCAAACAAGAACTAGTACAACGATAGTGGATTAAGAAGAATATTGATCCACCTAAGCGATTTGATGCAGGAAAGGCGAAGGAGACTTTTAAGGAGACCATACAAGAATTTCTCAAGCAGAATGTTGTGTCTACATCTACTGCACAACATAATCAAGACATCCCAACGTATGAAATACCATCAACATTGGACCATACCATTGAAGTCCACTTGGGAAACCAAGTAAGTTGTATTAAAAATTTCCTGCAATCCTGTATTCAAGTATTTAAGGATCCATCATTTGTTTTAGTATTACAGAATCTGTTAGATAGATGTACCACAAACTCTGAGGGAAATTTGGAACAGAGGATAGTCAATCACCTCCATGCCAGAAGGAGAACCAACAAAGAGTTTAGATTGAATGCCAACATCGGAGATTTTAACATGGGTGATGTGATATTATATTTGGGATCTGAAGTGAACGTCTTACCCAAAAAGACATGGCAATGCATGGGAGAACCTACCTTAGGCTACTCACCAGTCCAACTAAAGTTATCAAACCAACACAAAGTTTTGCCAATAGGGAGGCTGAAAGGAGTGACAGTAGATCTGGATGGAGTGCGCACTAAGGCAAACTTTGAAGTGATCGAAATCATGGATGGAACAACACCATATCCAACATTATTCGGATTGGATTGGGTGTTTGACAATCAGGCGATAATCAACCTGAAGACTAGGAAGATGACATTTGAGTCAGGAGAATACAGGGTTATCGCACCCCTAGATGCATTAGAAGGTGAAATATTTGTGGAACTAACATGCTTAGACCTGGAAGAAATTAACCAACTGTACCGAACCACCACGTGCACCGAATATTACATCAATCCAACTGTCGATGGTGTACTTAGGTGGAGAAGTATCACATCATGTGCTTCTGACTCAGACATGGGTCTAGAGAATTGGCATCAACGCCTACATGAGGTCTCAACCAGAAGATGCACACAAATAGACCGCGCAGTAAGGTGGGATGGGACAGAAATCAAAGAACCTCCAAGTTTCCATGGAATCAACGACTTGGAAGAATTCCTAACAAGATATGAAGATGAAGTATTAGACAGCCAGAGAATGTTGTCTCTCGACATCGCACTTAAGGCTACACCTGGAAGATGGTGGGGCTCACACAAGGAAACAATCAAGGACTAGTACCAATGCAAAAGACTATTGCGTATCAGATTCGACAAAGAACAAAAGAGGAGAACAACTCATAAATACAATGGACATGGGGCACCAACGGAACACTTGGAGAAGTGCAGAGCACTGTGGAAAATGAAACCCCCATAGGAATGGCCTCATCATTTTGTACACACATTAGAGGGAATCCTAACAAACTGGTACATGGACCAGGAATTGCGCAGAGGAACTACGAGTTGAACAACACTACAATATAACTTTATAGTCACTTTCTCATTTGAGCATGAGAACCCCAACATAGATACAACACTTAAACAAATAAGAGGGGTGATATTCATTAAGGAACCTGAAGTTGAACTCATAACAGAAGAACAAAAACAGAATAGACATACAATGAAAGAACTTATGCCATGCTACCATGTGCAGGAAGAAGGACCAGATGAAGATGACCCGCACGATATTTAGATCGAGGAAGGTGAAGGTGAAAGGGAAGTGGAAGGTCCACCCCTAGAATCATAATTAATTGTTGCGCCGATCAAGGTGAAAAAATTCAACATTGGGACAATCGAGAATCCCAAAATGGCCAGCATTGGGGACTATTGGGACGAGCAAAACAGTGGAAAGGATAACAGAGTTACTGCGCGAGTACAGTGACATGTTCCCAATGACCTTCACATAAATGCAGGGTATTGCAGGAGAACTTGGAGAGATGAAGATCCCTCTCAAACTGGAGGCAAGACCTATCAGACAGAGGCCTTACAGATTGAACCCCATATACAAGTAGAAATTAAGAGCATAAATTGACAGAATGTTGGAAGCAGGAATCATAGAACCTGTAGAAGAATCAGAATGGATAAGCCCCATGGTAGTGCAAGAGAAGAAGAAAGGAGGCATAAGAGTCTGTTTAGACCTGAGAAAGATCAATGATGCTTACCCACATGACCCCTTCCCTAAACCCTTTATAGATGAAGTACTAGAAAATGTGGGAGGTCAGGAAGCATACTCATTCACTAATGGATTCTTAGGCTACCACAAAATCAATATATCACCAGAAGATCGGTACAAGACTACCTTTGCAACAAAATGGGGATGCTACCAGTACACAGTCATGCCTTTTGGACTGAAGAATGCACCAATTTTTTTTTCCAGAGTAGTCATTGCTGCTTTCAAAGAATTCATCCATTAGTTTCTAGAGGTATATTTGGATGATTGGATAGTGTACAACTTGCTGAAGGATCATGTAGTGGTGTTGAGGTTGATGTTAGAAATATGTAGGCAATGCCAAATATCCTAGAACATTAAGAAATGTATATTTGGAACAACCTTTGGAATTTTGTTGGGTCACATAGTATGCATACAAGGTTTGATTGTGGATCCTACAAAGATTGCAGTCATTATGAACTTACCATCACCGAAATGAGTGCGCCAGTTGAGGGCCACATTGGGACATACACGATACTACAAAAAAATTATAAACGGGTATGCGTGGATCAATGCACCGATGGAGAAATTGCTCAAGAAGGATACTAAATTTCAGTGGAATGAGAAATGTCAGCGCGGATTGGACACTCTCAAGGAGAATATGGTCACAACACCCATCCTAGTCTTTCCAGACTAGGAAAAGACAATCCATGTACATGTTGATGCATCAGCCATAGCCTTGGGATCTATTTTGGCGTAGCCAGGAGAAGGAGAATTGGATAATGCTATAGCATTTGCTAGCAGAAAACTGTCAGAATCGGAGCAAAACTACAACACTGCAGAGAGGGAAGGCCTAGCTATGGTCTACTCACTTCAGAAGTTCAGGAATTACCTACTTGGCAAACATTTTAAGATGTTCACAGATCATTCAACCCTTACATCCACAAGTGACGCTACAAGTGTTTGAAAAGTGGGATATCGATTTTGTTGGGCCAATTCACCCACCCGCAAGAAGATCAAGTGCGTGATACATTATCACTGTGATTGAATACCTCTCAATATGGGCAGAGGAAACAACAATTATAGATTGCAGCACAGAGACAAGAACACACTTCTTGTTTGAACATGTGCTCACTAGATTTAGATGTCCGAGGATTCTGATGAGCGACTAAGGAACTCACTTTATCAAAAACACTATCAGAGCTCTAACTGAAGAATTTGAGGTCTCCCATAAAAAAAGTACACCATACCATCCTCAGGCAAATGGAATAGTGGAATCCTTCAACAAGATTCTAGAGAATGCCTTAACCAAGATTTGCAATGTCAATAGGGACGACTAGGATTCAAAGATACAAACAATATTATGGGCATATAGAACTATCTGTAAGAAGTTGACAGGAAAAACACCATTCAGATTGGTATATGGACAAGAAGCAGTGGTGCTACTAGAATTTTGGGTACCTAGTCTACACGTAGCAGCGATTACGAACATGATAGAATGAGGTGCGGTACAAGAAAGGTTAAGTCAGATGATGAGCATGGAAGAAGATAGGATTCTAGAAGGGTTCCACCAAGGAGTACAGAAAGCAAGGGACAAAGTGTGGCACAATCGACATATCAATAGAAAAAGTTTCAAGGAAGGAGACCTAGTGCTACTGTATGACAACAAGTTTTTTCAACATCCAGGAAAGTTCAGAATGCATTGGTTGGGACCATATGAGGTCAAGACTTTCACAGACGGAGGAGTTGTATAGCTGAAGGACTTAGGCAGAACATAACTCAGAGGAATGGTCAATGGGAGTCGACTGAAGCTGTACAAGGACAATTGACCACCGACAACTTGATAGTTTCCGCGTAGTAAAAAAAAAAGGAAAAAAAAACACCACACGAAAAATCCCCGCGCGTAGGAGAACAAATCAGTGCGACGAAAAAAAAAGAAAAAAGAGCCATCTCGCACAAGTCATTGAGTCAGCGCAGAAAAATAAGAAATAATTCACTAGAAGCAAAGGGGGTAGAATCTAAGGACTTTGCGCACCCAAAAATCCTAGCGCGCCGGAAAAAGGACATACGGTCAGACAACACAACGATTTGGGAAATGACGGTTGTGGAAATCAGGCACCAAATGGCAGCGACGGTTGAAATTGTGACAATTCGTACACATAAGTAAAGACCACATTGTGATGGAAAGGGAAAACGATCGAAGACAAGATGCAAAGGACAACAATTAATAAATAAAATGGTACCACGCGCCGGACACACCGTCAAAAGTGAAAAAAAAGGGACAATTGTCAGTGTGGACCAATTGTCATTCAACTGTCCCGCTATAGAGCCAAAACAAGGGGGTAAACACCAGTCATTGGGTCAATTTCTAAGGAGAAAACGTAGAGTTGAGTAGAAGAGAGCTAGAGCATGTATTCGACCAAGAATTCGGCGAATTCATACATTTCGAGCCTAGACCCCGTCGAAATGTCACCGCCACAATTTGGAGAGCCAAGTAAGACCGACAGTAACACATGCAATACTGCTCGCGTGACAGACGCAAGGGAGCAAGTGACACCTGTAGTAGTGGATGTCGATGAAATCCACACACCGTAGTATGAAACAAACCCAGTGACAGTAGAAGAGGAATTGAACCTAGCACAGGAGGTTGGGTCGATGGAGGAGGACCCCAAGAGAAATGAGTATGATAACTTGAGGGGGCAAGGGAAACAACCGATTGAGCAGACCACATGTTCATTACCACAGAGCCACGAACGAGAGGTAGCACAGGCCATAGTACACGAGGGTGTACCAAAGGTGGGGGCCTCATCCTCACTAGCCAAACAAAAGGGCCAGGTTGAGAGTAGCGCGCATGGAGGGTCATAGCCGCAGGCAGAAGGGACCCTAATTTTGCCAAAAATCCTAAGCGGAGTGTGAGTGGATGATGACATGGTCGACGAAGTCACTGCTATTAAATACTCTGACCACGACGTGATCGATGTCACTAAGTTCCCAGAATTGGCTTCGCAGGTCTACCTAGAAAGCAAAGGATTAGGCTCATCAGGCATGCCACTGATAGAGACGACGCAGTGGATCCTGGGGTTGTATAATACTGGCATCATGAATTTGTTGGATTCCCCACACTTTGGGAGGGGAAAGCCTGTCAATGCATGTGTCAAGAAATTGCTTGCACGCATCCATGGAAGAATTTTATGGATGGACAAACCGATGCCCATCATTGTGGATCTCATCGTAGGAATTAGAGGGCTACTCACAAATGGAGAAAAGACGAAGAAGTAATTAGAGGACAAAACATGAGCCAAGGCCATCTCATATGAGATCAAGGTTAAGTATGGTGCATAGTGAGACAACAAGGGAATCAAGATCAATGACATTAATGATCATGAAACACAGTTTGCTACCAGGCTACTTGGGTGAAAAATAATGCACAAGTGCCGAAAAGAGGAAGTATCGGTTGGTGTGGTTATCATCGCTGCACAGTGTGCAAAGGGGAGATTGATGAGCTAGGCCCCATACCTCCTCAATTCGTTCTTGGAGGATTGTAAAGACACACAGGATTAGGGTTCTAATTTCCACTACTCTTGGTTACTCATCCTAATTGGCCTTGTAGGTTGGAAAGAACTGGTCTACAATACGTATCTGGAGAGACCAGGAAAGTGTGGTGCAACGCACTACACATAATTACGCAGTAGCACATACCCGAAGAGAAAGAATATGAATATGGACACATTTGCGTGGTATTTCATAGAGATGTAGGAGTTGATTGCAGATACATGGCACATTACACCAGAGACTGTCCAGGAGTTTGGATAGGTTGCCAACTTCAGGGAAATGCTCCATAGCTTATGGATGCAAGACAAGCGCAACAAAGCCAAGGAATGGCTACAACTTAACTACTGCATCACGTAGGAGGAAATACAAATATAGGTCTAGGAGTGGCTTGAAGAATGGAAGGTACCTGAGATTCCAACCAGGTACAAAGCGCACGACCTCAAATGCAAGACAAACTAGCCTCAACGCACCAAACATGCACCAATGGGGCAAGCACCAAGAAGAAAAATTCCCAAGGCCAAGAAGGGGGAAGAACTCCAGCCAAGAAGAAACCACACACACAAAATAGACCACCAAGGGGGCCTACACAGGCTCCAACATGCACAAAAAAAACACCCATACAATAAGCGGGAGAAGTGCGGGTGGAAGAGATAGGTGCAGGGACCCAGGAAATCCATGAGGCAGAAGAGATAGGCACAAGGATGCAGGAAATACCTGAGGCCGAAGAAGCAAACATAAGGACACATGAAATCCTTGAGGAGGGAGAGCAAGGGACAAGAACCCAGGAGATTCCCGAGGTCAGAGAAACAAGGACAACTACTACGGGGGATACCTAGAGACCTCCTAGTCCTGAGCCGTCAGCTACCCAGGAGAAGCGACCATGGGAGCACACAAGTGGAAGATGAAAGAAGAAAAAGGCCCACAAACCATATAGCCATATTTCACTAACATCAGACGTTGTGGAATTAGTGGCGACAACAGTCGAGGAGAGACTAGCCGAAGTATGGGAGAATGCGGAGAAGAAAAGGGCTTCAATCGCTGATCAAGTGAAAGAGGTAAAAAATGCATTGGAGCAGTTAAGGATCGGGGCAACACAGACACCAAAAGAAACACCGATGTAGGAGAAGGAAGGAGTGCCAATGCTTGAGACAATATAGTTTGCAACACAAGCCAATGCCAATTTCATCATCATGTCGGAGATGATGTTCATTGACGAAGAAACAACGCAGAAACCTCTGAAAGATATTGAGACATTGGATGTGGTGTTGGTCAAGATTCCTACAAAAGTGTTGTACAAACTTTTGGTGAGCATCGCGCAGGATATTCAGTCCAAAGTGAGAGAAGACGCCACTGAATTAAAAATAGCCCAGAAAGAGACTATCTCGCTGAAGGAATCCCTCAACGTTGAGATGCAATAGAAAGAGGAAGAGAAGCAAAAAGTGGAGGATATGGAGCAGCAAATCCACATGATGTTCCAAACAATTCTTGGAAGCACAAGCGACGAGGCAGGGTCATCGGGAAAGAAGTTTTGTAGGATAGAGTAGACTATTTAGGAGTACAGGGAGAAAATCAAAGAGATGAAGGAGCGTGTCACACCCACTACTCCTCCAGAAGTCAGAGTGTGGTAGGAGAAGGAGGTGACAACAACTACGGAGGGAATCGACCAAAGTATTCAGACAGTCATGACGTTGTTAGAGAAGAGCACACAAATTTGGACTCACCTACTAGAGGATAGGAGCCTCCATGAGCTACAGGAGAAGGAATCCAAAATCCATGCACTAATGGCAGAAGTGAAGTAGCGAAAGAAAATAGTGTCACTCTCAGAGAATATCAAGACTGCCATGGAATTAAAGGCTCTATAGTTGGAAGAGAAAGTTCTACAAACGTAGAAGACAACGAGACAGCCGTTGTTGGAGACCCTGCAAGAAAAGGCGGAGAAGCTGGTCATGGAGAGTGACACAACTAAGAATAAAATTGAGCAGATCGGGGTCGAAGGCGGAGATATTTTATAGTCTCCCATCACGGAGCAGGTGGTCACCAGTATGGATGACAAGAGTAGTCAAGCTCAACAACAGTTCCAACGCATAACGGAGATGTGCAATGCACTGCAACAGGTAGTGTCTGAAGCAGGAGATAAGCAATGACAGTGGAATAAGTCAGGGAGTGACTTGGGATGAGTTACGATGTCAGTGTTGGGGGCCTATTGGGAACATAACCATTTTGGGGAAAAGGCACGACATGGAGGTTTGACAGTTGGCAGAAAATTATGTGAGGTGCGAATGAAAGAAGAAGGGAAAGAAAGACAACTGGAAAAAAAGCAGCGGAAGAAAGTGTGCATGCAGAGGAGAAAAGCACGCAAGGCCAACATGCAAGAAGGCCTAATTAGATTAGGGTTTTAGTAAGAGAATGTAACGGCTGATGAGCCAAGAATAGATATAAATAGACACCTAGAAGGTCTAGGGGGGTTCGGATCTTAGATGATTGTTATGAGTTACTCGCATGAGGTAGAGTAATAGTTCTGTGACCCAAATATGATCTAATACTTTTTTGTAAGTTGTTGAGCTATAGGAGGGAAAAGGGACTCGACCTTGAGGGTTAGATCACAGGCTGAGGAGCCTGGTGCGACCTAGTCAGCCTCGCAAAGGTTGTGGAGTCTGGTTGATGAATGTATGATCAGAGTTATAGTGTGCACAACGCCGTGCATGGAAAACCTATAATAAAAGAGCCTTAGAGCCAAATCCTTGTGGACGTAGCCCAGGAGGGGGTGAACCACGGTAATTCATGTGTTGTGTGGAATGATTGTTGGTTATATATTTTTCATTAAGGGTTAAATATTATATAAATGATTTGTTGAAATGGTTAGATCTCTTTATTTGCATGCATGCATAAGGAACAACATGATAACTAAGATTGGTGAATGAAAAAATGTTGTTTAATAACATAAATAGAATCCACAACGCGCACTAACAGATCCCCACTCAATCCTAGACTGCAAGCACTTGAGCATTGAAGTCACCCATTAAGACTATCTCGGGTGAGACTGTGTAGTGCACTCTGTGTACTGCATTGCCTTCTAGTTTAACAGGAGGGCCGATAGTGTTAGAGGCTTTGTTGGAACCGTAGTAGACCTGAACCTGGGTCAAACATGTTAAAATCATAACTTAGATAAGCAACCAACAAGCTCTTTAGTACTTAACACATTAGACATAAGAACATAGCCTTTATACTTGCTATGTGTTCTTATCTCCTTTTTTGATTTCCTTACAAGCGTATGAGACCAATAATCAATATTTTTGGCTCACCCACATACAAGTTGGCTAAGTTACTTGCTATCAAACTTAAAATATTGTTTGTACATATACAATCTGATTTGGATTGGATCATCATGCAATTTGTCATATATCTTGGTACTTTCTTGGTGGAAAAGTTGGAGGAATCAACTTGCAGAGTCATTTCAGTGGCAAGTTCATTGGAGGAAGATCCATTATTTGGGTCACATCATCTTAGAAGCAAGCATAATTGTGGACCCAAATAAGATTAAAGAAATAAGAGAATGGCCAGTTCCAAGGAATGTAAAAAAGGTTAGGTCATTCATGGGACTAGAAGTATACTATAGAATATTTTTAAAAGGGTTTTCAAAGATTTCACATCCTATAACTTTGTTGTAGAAGAAGGGTGTGAAGTCTGAATGGATTGAGGAATGAAAAAATGGATTTCTTCATTTAAAAAAAATTCTGACAACTGCACCGATATTAAGGATTTTTTTATCCAAATGAATATTTTTTAGTTTGAAAAAATGCTTGAAAAGAAGGAATGGGTGGTTTCGTTACCCAAAATAGTCACGTGGTTTGCTATGAGTCTAGGAAACTTAAGGAGAATGAAAGGAACTATGTCATGCATGACTTATAACTGACAACCATTATTTGTGCACTGAAGATGTGGAGACACTACCTTGTGGGCAGGATATTCGAATTGAATATAAACCATAATGGTCTAAAATATATGTCCAGACAATCAAATTTAAATGCCAAACATGTAAGATGGATAGAATTCCTTAGTGAATATGACCTTGATAGAAATCATATCAAAGGAAAAGAGAGCAGAGTAGCTGATGCACTTAGTAGGATGGTGCATGAGATGCATGCTTCAACCATAAGCATGTATGTATATGATTTGAATGACATAATTATTGAAGCTACCAAATCAAATCAGTTGTATGTGCAAGAAAGGGAGGTTGTACACATGTGGTCACCACTCAATGAACCTATGACATAGCGTGTTGTTCATGGGATATTAAATAACACCCATAATTTCACTACATATTGATAAATACCTCCCCAAATCCTTTTGTTTAACTCCCCTCGCAATACATTTTTCAAATAAAAAAAAACTATTTTTACTAGATATCTCATATTTTTACCAAATACCCCTTTTTATACTCCCCAATACATATAAACCCCTCCATACCTTACATCCCCCCAAAATACCTACAATATATTGACTCTTTTTTCATAATTTTAAAAATCCCTTCATGAATGAACGTGATAGGATGCTGGTCAATAAGGTGAAGCCCCCATGGCTATATAACAGGGAAAATTTAAGCACAAATCTAAGGATGGTGCATTGGGAAAAGATGGAGTACTCAAGTATAAAGGAAAAGTGTATGTATCAAATGCACAGGAGCTGAAAAGTATTGTTATGAAAGAAATGCATAAGGTGCCTTATGTTGAGCACCTAGGATATCAGAAGACCTTAGTAGCTATCAAAGGGAAATATTTTTGGCCCAACATAAAGAAATATGTGGCTGATTATATAGCCAAATGCATGGAGTGACAAAAACTTAAAGCTGGGCATGGAAAACCAATCGGATTGTTGCAACAATTGGACATTCCTGAGTGGAAATGGGAGGTGGTGACAATGTATTTTATTACCAATATTCCCAAAGAAATGAAGAAACATGATTCCATCATGGTGGTGGTGGATAAGATAACCAAGGAAGCTCGTTTTGTCCTAGTAAATATGACACATAAACTAGTAAATATTGCATACATTTATATGGAAGCAATTTCCAAGTTGCATGGTGTGCCTAAGGCAATTGTTTCTGACGGAGATCCTAAGTTCACTTCGGATCTTTTGGAAAGGTCTATTCAAAGGATTCATAACAAATATGAACTTCACCACAACATATTACCCAAAGATAGATGGGAAGACAAAAAAATCAATCCAGTGATTGAAGACAAATGTATGTGATGGAAAAACCTTCTTGGTGGGAAGACTACCTCCATTTGGTGGAGTTTGCTTACAACAATGGATATCAAGATTCATTAAATATGAGTCCATTTGAGGAAGTTTATGGCGGAATGTGCAACACTCCAATGAGATGGGATAATCCAATAGACAAAGCAGTGGTTGGGCATAATATGCTCAAGGATATGGAAGAGTATATGGTAAAGATTAATAAGAACTTGAAAACTTCCCAAGATAGGAAAAATTGTTATGTTGATAAGGGAAGAATTCACAAAGAGTTTAAAGTGGGTGACCATGTATTCCTAAAAGTAAAGGCCAAAATAATTTCCTTGAAGTTGTGGAACTATTCAAAGTTGGCATCATGTTACCGTGAGCCATTTGAAATCCTAGAAAGGATTGGGCATGTAGCTTATATGTTAGTGTTACCTGCATTTATGATTGTGCCTAAAATTTTCCATGTGTCATTGCTTAATAAATATGTGCATGATTCTAATCATGTTATTGATTGGACTGTGATTTAGGTGGAGCAAGAAATAGATTTTTGAGTTCATCTTGTGTGCATACTGGACAAGAAAATCAAGCTGTTATGGAATCAAAAAATACAACTAGTAAAGGTCTAGTGGACTTGTTACAATCCTAAAGATGCTACATGGGAGCATGAGGACCTCATCCAATAAGAGTAACCACATCTTTTTGGAGATTTTTGAATAAATTTGAAATGAAAATTATACACCATGCACTGAGGACAATGCATAAAATAAGGGGGAGGGGAATGTAACACCCCAGGTAGATCCCTATATGTATTTGTATATATTTTTATTAGGCTGGTGAGACAAGACACTTTTCAGCCAAAATTCCTTGTGTGTGTATGTTTAGGCACTGGTTCCTGTGTGATATGAGGTTGGTGAGGTTGTAAGTTGTGGTAGTTAAGACACGGTTTGTATTTTGTAAATCACACTATAATTATTAATAAAAATGCATCACTACTGTAGACCTCAAGATGAAAATAGTATGGGGGGATAGGAATCCACGAGAGGGAAAGGGGCCCAAAAGGGATTATGAGAAACAAGTTTTGTAGTATAAATAAATTCTCATTAATAATTAATATATGTAATGATTAATATTTGTAATTGACCATTGTGAAGGGCACGTCTCTTCACTAAAATATCTATAGAAGTTTTTTTATTCATTGTTATAACATGGATTGGAATAATATATAATAAATATATATTTTATATATCTAGTCCCATCGAGTCTACTCCAATTGGTATCTGATCCAATATGTCCATTGCTATTTTTTCTTCTACGTATAAATTGTTGTGCATGGATACCTATGCGCAAATTTTGAAACAAACTATTGTGTGTGGAATGTGGCCTTTCTTCTGCATATATATTTGATCCAGATGGATTTTGGTGGCCTCTCACCTATTCTAACTAGCTCATTTTGGTAGTTTTCCAGTTTGGCAATTGTTTCCTAGTTTTCGGGTCCGTGACTTCCGGGGCCGTTTTGAGGCCCTAAAAAACGTTTTTAGGGCTCGACGACCTGTACACAAAATGGACCACATTGTAGCAAGAAAGAGACCAAGCAGTACCTGAGTTCACAAATATCTTCCATACCTTGCGCACCACGCTGGGTATCAAATATTCTGAGTGAAATCTGGTGCTCAAGTATTGCGACAGTCTGGATAGATACATCCAGGCTGAAATGGATTTTCTAAAGATCTGATCCTTGGGCGTGGCCTAATGATATGCCATCAAAATCGAGCAAAATATCAAACAAGAGACGCGACAATTTGGGCTTGGGAACCCCTCACAACAAAATCCAGGAAAAGGCGGCCCCAACCCGTAGAAAAAAGGACAAAGTAAAGACAGACTTCCTCAGGACAACCAGTCCAGGACGAAAGCAAAGAAGGACATCGAAAAGACAAAGAAATATACTGAAAAGTGGTGCGACTTCCATAGGAGCCCCTGGAATAACAATGCTGATTGTTGCTCAAAGCAGTCACTGGTGGCTGAGGTGAAAGCCTCTGAATCATATGTGGGGTCCGACTCTGAGTCAGAACCAGAAAGAGGGAGAAGGATCATTGAAATAAAACCCAGTGCTATTGTTGCTACCACCAAGCTCCAGACTGGTGAACCAGTCGAGCCAAAGGAAGGCGAGTTCCTTTTTCATTCACAAATGTGGATAAAGGGTACCTCGCTGCACTTCATCATTGATAGAGGTAGATAGAAGAACTTCATCTTAGCATAGGTTTTCAAGGGACTCTCCCTACCGACAACGTCACACCCACAACCCTGCACCATCAGATGGCTCCGCTGAGGAAGCGACATCTGCGTCAGCCAACAATGTCACTTTCCATACGACATCAAGCCCTTCAAAGATGAGGTATTTTGTGATGTTTCCCCTCTCAAAGTTTGTAATTTTGTTTTGTTCCAACCATATTTATGGAAACGCCATGTTGCATATGAGTCTACGCCTCATAGTGTTATTATTCCTTTGAATAATAAATTGTACAGGATACCCGAGGCAGTCCCACCTAGTGCTATTTCCTTGATCTCTGCCAAGCAATGCAGGAAGGTCATCTCTCAGACAGGGAAGTTTGTATTCTTCATGATTCTCTCTCAAAATGAGCGAATGATCATAGCCACATCCAGGGTCTCCACGACCGACCTCTCCACACAATAGAAACAAGTGGATAAGGTCGTGGAAGAATACTTAGATATCTTCTCCTCACCTACTGGGGTATCTCTGCACTGTCAAGTCAAGTACCCCATCGATCTGAACCCCGACGCATCGTTTCCCAATGGTCCAGTCTACCACCGCTCTCTATTAGAGAATGAGGAGATCAAGTGATAGATCCAATAACTACTCCACAAGGGGCTCATCCATCCTAGATCATCACCTTGTGGGATCCCAATCATGATGGTACAAAATAAATATGGAACCCGGTGACTCTGCATTGATTACCAGGCCCTGAATAAAATCACAGTCAGAAACTGGTACCCGATTCCTTGAATCGACAACCTCCTTGATCAAATCATGGGGGCCAAATACTTCAGTAAGATTGTTCTAAAGTCTTTCTACCACCAGGTCCCGATAGAACATTCAGATGTATGGAAGACTGCCTTCAAGTCAAAGGAAGGTATTTTTGAATGGTTGGCCATGACCTTTGGTTTGACAAATGCTCCAACCAATTTCATGAGGATGATGGACGATATCTTGCAACCATTCACCAATACTTTTGTAGTGGTGTATCTGGATGACATTCTCATTTATAACAAGACTTGGGAAGAACACTTGCAACATATTCAATAGGTTCTGCACACCCTGCGACAACACAAACTATACGCCAACTTGGAAAATTATCCTTTGACATGGACAAGGTCCATTACCTAGGCTACATCTTTGATCAACATGGAATACATGTGGATCCAACCAATATCCAAGTCATCCATGACTAGCCAGCCCCAACCACACTCACTGAGCTTCTGAGCTTCTTGGGCCTTGTTAATTTCTACCACAGGTTCATGTTGGGATTCTTCCATATTGCATGGGCCATCATCCAATTAACCAGGGGTGGTGGTAAGGAAAAATTTGTGTGGGGCCATTCCTAAAAACAAGATGATTTGAAGTAGCACTTGTGCTCAGGCCCAATACTTTCACTACTAAACCTGTAGTAGCCCTTTGAGATTGAGACAGATGCTTCAGACTATGCTGTGGGTGTCATTCTCACTCAGCACAACCACCCTGTGGCCTATCATAGTGAGACACTATTAGATGTTGTCTGTAAGTAACCTACTTCCGACAAAGAAATGTACTCCATTGTGCAAGCCTGCAGCCAGTGGAGACATTACATTCTTTGGAAGGAGACAATCATTCACATTAATCGTAATCCACTGCAGTTCATATAGACACAAGGAAAATTTCATAATGAACGGCATCAGAAGTGGTCCACATACTTACAACAATTCCTCAACATCAAGTATAAAACAAGAAGCACCAACCGCGTCGCTGATTTCCTCAGCAGACTGCCAAACATGAAACTCACCATGGTGATATATTCTTGTGAGCATGAGACCTCTGGATGGCCCCAACTCTATGAGACAGACCCAGACTTCGCCACCACCTATCAAATGTTGGGATCAAACGCAGTAGTCGCTAATTTCCATATTTAGGATGGGATGTTGTGCCATCTGGGCCATATATATGTTCCATCAAGCAAGGGAGAAAAGTTGATATGGGAATCCCATTACAGTCGGGTGGCAGGACACTTCAGTGTCGAAAAGATAGTGGAAATGTTGCAGAAACATTTTTACTGGATGAAACTTTGATAGGGGGTTAGCAAGTATATCAGGTCCTGCACTGCCTGCGCTATTTCCAAACTGAACACTAAGAAACAGGGCATGTACACCCCTCTTCCTACTTCTAACATACAATGGGAATCCATCTCAATGGACTACATGTTGGGCCTTCTGTTCACTAAGCGGGGAAATGACTGTGTTTTTGTGTTTATTGATCTCTTTTATAAGATGACGATTCTGGCCGCTTGCAAGAAGAGCATCACAGTAGAGGCCAATACCAAGCTATTCTTTGAACGAGTCTTGGTACATTTTGGAATCCCACAAACCATTGTCTCAGATCGTTACAATCGATTTCTCAACACATTATGGTCGAGCCTTTGGTCACTGTTGGACACCAAGCTCACCAAATCCACGACCTTCCACCCCAAAACATATGGCCAAATTGAGGTCGTAAATCGAATGATCATGCATATCATGCACATGTATAATTCCAAGAACCCTCACACATGGGATGAGAGTGTCCCCTATGTCCAACATAGCTACAACCAAGCCCTGCATAGCTCAACTGACCATAACCCCTTTTAGGTGGGGTTGTGATTCCAACCATTGGGTCCCATAGATGTTGCACTACCCCTTGCGGTCACCTCATATGACTCATATCCTGATCCAAGTGAAGATGAAAAAGCCACCTATTTCATTGAGCGGATCCAACAAATCCTCCAATAGGTTCAGGATATCCTACAAAAATCTAATGACAAGTACAAGTAGTGCCATGATCAACACCGAGTGCCACATAAGTTTCAGGTGGGCGACAAAGTTCGGTTGCACTTGCAGAAATAATGCCTTACTGGACCCCATCAGAAGCTTCGCCCACTCCGTTATGGGATGTACACCATCACCAAGGTTGTGAGTGATAATGATTTTGAGCTCAACATTCCTCCTTTCCTTGGCCTGCACCCAATGTTCAACGTGGATCTCCTTCAACCTTATTTCCCACCATTATTGGACACATTAGAGGTTGCAGAACAACTGAAGCCAATAGATCTCAATCCTGACTACATACAACAGGAATCCAATGATCATATTGTGGACAAACCGGTCAAGGGAGCTCATCGACAAAGGATCCAACTTTATCGAGTTGTCAAAGCAGGGCAACTCCTGCACCAAGGCAAGTGGCTCACCCAGGGCCAAATTCAACAGAAAATTCCTCATCTAATGGGGGCACTCAATGTAATGGAAACCATTGATTCCTAAGGGAGGAGGATTGATCCATATTTATGTCGGTGGCCTCCCACCTATTCCAACTGGCTCATTTTGACAGTTTTCCAGTTTGGCATTTTTTTCCTAGTTTTCGAGTCCCTGACTTCCGGGGTCATTTTGAGGCCCTAAACAATGTTTTAGGGATCACCACAATGAGACTATAGACATAGTCAAAGTATGAGGGAAACATGTGTAGTCCTCGGATAGACCTTTCCAACGGGATATCGTGTGCCTAAAATGGAGATCGTATGCAAAAGTTACAACCTCGGGAAGTTGATGTACTAACTTACCCAAACAGGGCCCACATGACTTTTGGCGCTTGATCTCCTAGGGTTATGTTTTTGGATGTCTAGGTTTTTTGATCTGGTTATTGTAAAAAAGGCCTTTAGAGCCTCATTGTAATCATCTTCTTGTGAATGAGCGCAGTCATCACATCTCTTCTCAGAGATAAGCCACCACCATTCTGGCAAGCTTGTTTTTCGCTGCATTTTACAGTTTCGTCTTATTTCCTTATTGAATAAAAACCAATTTTACTGTATATCTGTTATTCCGTGTTAAGAATATTTTGATAATAATCTGTATTCATTTCATTCTTCTCATAAAATCCGGATCAATATTGTTGTGCGTGGTTTATTGGGTTCATTTTTTTGTTCATAACCAATAAACAACATAAATCGATGTAGGATGTGTGGTAAACATAGTAAGAGAGAAAAAAATCATCCTTGGAATCACAAATAAAAATATTCGTTTGATTAACAATCACTTGTGGGAAGGTTGTGGGGGTGTGACACAAACAAATTAAATCTGAATAGGAAGAAGGCCAAACATGTGAAAATGTGTGAATAAGGAAGACTAAAATACAAGTTTAAAAAAATCATAGACGTGGAATACATTTTTTTAGTTTTATGAGCCACTAAAGAAACCCAAGCTAGTGAAACCATAGTCAAGAGAGGAAGCCCACCACTAAGCTCAACTAACATATTTTAATATATATTCTTTAAAATATTTAAATACATTTAGCCTTGAAAGTGTATCATTAAAAATATATTAAAGGGAACCATGAGAAATTCATAAACTTCAAGGAAATCCTCAGGTGCCATAGGAAACATGTCATCCAACACAAGCAATACATCACCCAATAAAGAGTTAAATGAAAATTTAAATGAATTAAAAACCTTGGTGGTGGAGATATCCAAGAAAATCAATGGCATATATATGAAATAAATAAAAGCCTCGATGGATGAAATCTCTAACAAAATCAACGAGATAGATAAAATTTACAAAAAAATCAACGAGATGGATGATTTATCCAAACGACTTGGTGACATGGAACAATGATTAAATGTCCGTGGGAAAAACCACAATGAGATCAAGGCCCATGTTACATAATTGAAAAAAGGAAATAAGGAATTAAATAGACATAGTTTCCACTCTCACCACTCCCTTTTTCCACCCCACAAACATTCGTCAAAGTTTGGATTCTTTAATGGATTTACTCACAAGATGAGATTCAATGTACCAAGATTTGATGGAGAAGATGACAGGGGAAGCACATGGTGGATTAATCAACATGAATGTTATTTTGAGTTACACAAGGCATATGATGTTGAGGAGAAAATTAACTTTGCATCATTGCACTTAGATAAGGCAACAAGTGACTAGTTTTTATGGTGGCACTCAAAATCCCAATCAAAGGAATGGGAGACATTTAGGACTAATTTTTTCATAATATTTCAGAACATTGAGGAAAAGGAAGTATTTTACAAACTCACTCGATTACAATAGGTAGGCACAATGGATGAATTCTTTAATGAGTTACATGTGTTATCTACCTATGTGATTGATTTATTAGATGATCACTTCATACAAATTTCCATATCTAGATTGAAGGAAGACATAAGAAACAAACTTAAACTAATATATATCAAGGATGTGGATCAATTGTGATTAAAATCCAGGGTGGCAGAAGAAAAAATGTTTTTCTTTCAATGAACTCCTTGCTCTCATTTTTAAGAATCAAGCTCAAAGTTTACTCTCGCTTACAAAGGGACTCCACCACCTAACATAGAAGATGACAAAAGTCAATGTTTTATATGTCATGCACCTAACTGGAGGCTAGGACACAAATACAAAGGAAAACAATTATATATGTGTGAAATAGAGAGTGATAGTGACAACAACAATGCTAATGAAGAATCCAAAAAACCAAAAAATCTAGCCATCAAAATAACAATGCTTTGAGGACAAAGCATTTGAATGAGGGATGACTTGTAGTATAAATAAATTCTCATTAATAATTTATATATTTAATCATTAATATTTGTAATTAATCATTATGAAGAGTGTGGCTCTTCATTAAAATCTATATATAAGGTCGATAATTCATTGTTGTAACACAGACTAGAATAATATATAATAAATATATATTTTACATATCTAGTCCCATCGGGTCTCCTCAAGGCTTATTCTAGGAGGATAAGCCTATGAAATATCATAATATATTCCTAAAATTCCAAGCATAAAGTTATGTCATGATGATGTGCGTGTATCCTAAGTCTTTTGGAGGGCCAAATTCCCAAGAGAGAGAAAGTGGTTACCTATGTTCCACTTGTCATGTTGTTTACATGCATACTTAAGTTGGAGGCTTAGTGGGTTGGAGGATATTTTGTCAATCATTTGAATTAATGCTAGTATAAGTCAAGGATTGCATTCCTTGTTGTGAGATGAACCAGAAAAAGAGTAGAGTTGTGACATGTTAGAGTTGATACCCTATAAATCCTTGGTGGTTTGGGTTGTGAAGAAGCTAGTTTCAGGCCCGTGAAGCAAGAATCCTTGGGTGAGAGGATTTTTGGGGTATATTTCCCTGTGTGTTGGCATTATGGGATCCTATAACTCCATGAGAGAATCCTTGTGTTCCATGTTCCACAGATCTTTGAGACTTCCTGGAATGCTTGCTGTTGAAGCCCTAGAAGGGAAGTGGGATAATTGAAGGACTGCAGAGCAGTGAAGGGGTACACTTCCTTAGATGGGAAAAGTTGTGGGGAATGAGAGGCTATGAGGGGAAATACTACTATAATTGGTTTCATTCGCCTTGTATTGTTTTGTTGTGTGTTGTCATACTTTAGGGGGATTGGTGAGAGTACCTTTTCCGTAGTGGATTCATATCCCTATCTTGAGGGTGATATATTGTTGAGAATTGGAACAACGATGTCTATGGATGGGAGGAACGACATAGGTATGCATCTATTTGGTGCTTATTTTAAATACAAGTGCCTTTTTTTTGAATGCTTAATTGTTATATTAATGTGTTTTACTTCCACCATGTTTAATAATGTAATTGCATCTTGCATTGTGAAATGAACGACATGTTTATTATACATGCACATGAATTATGCATGGTTGTTTACTTGTTGGTTTTCATTATTGTAAATGAATGCAAGACAGAGTATACAACAATGGTTACATATCCTGATGGGTTTGGTTGAGTAATCTATCATAGTAGAATTTGGTGGTAGTGTGCCTCAGCTAGGTGGTTGGGAAAGTTACTTACAGGTATTTGAGAGGAATTTTATGTGGTGTGCCTCGACTTGAGGCTAGGGGTTTTACCAGATAAAAGTAAACAATCAATTTTTCAATAGAGAATGAATAAACATTTTTTGACGGTATATCTTTTATATATCTTTTTTGTATTTTTGTGTTTTATATGACATAAAATAAAACAATTTGAGTTTTTAGGGTTTTTGTGGTTGATTGTTTTGATTTAATCTTAGTGCCTTGTCTGCACTTAGGGCTTATGGGGTGAATAAGTATGCCCCTCTAAGAATATTTTATTTAATGTTTATGGATTAGAGTGGGAGACTAGTGCCTCTAGGTTAGTAGTCCCTTTTCTAATCAACAAAAACAATGAAAACCAAGGCCCTACCAACAAGATAAAAAAAATATTGGAAAGAATACTTAAAACCCTTGCCAAGGAGTATAAAACTAATAAGGACAATAGATAAGAACTTCCCAAATCATTTTAAGGAAGATGGAAGAGATACAAATCCTAGATGTCCTCCTTCCGAGTAGTTGAGTAACTCCTCAATGGATCGATCTTGCTATCTTTAGTACAAACATGTATATTGAAAATAGTCTTTAAAGTACCAAGAAGAACAACCAAGAAATAAAGAGATCCAATAATTGACACCAAAACACCAAGTAAAAGATCTTCTATTAATAGAATGAAATTATCTCCAACAATTCACAAAGATTTAAAATGAGAGGAGGGACTTTATTTATAAATGAGTGTCACAACTCCTCATTCTTTATTCCCTAAATCTAAGTTAAGAAAATAAAATAAAAAGTGACTTATCATCCACATAACTTGGAGACTAAGTCAAAATACATTGAAAATATGCTTTACATGCTAGAAACCCTCATAAAAGAGGTGACATCATCCTTCTAAGGGGGATGATTTTCCCTTAGGGTGCAACGTTCCATCCAAAATGACTTGGGAGGCCTCAAAACGTGGCAAGGAATGATCCTTGGACACTCTAGCTCCAACATTCACCTTCAAATTATGGAACAACCTCTCTAAAAGTCCAAATAAGGCCTCTAAAGGTGGGTAACTTCTCTCTTTGGTCTATCAAGTCTTCAAAAGGTGGTCAAAATCCATCCACATCATCATGAGTGAGTTCCATGTCATATCTTCAAGGTGTAAAGTCACTTAAGTGACCTCCACATTACCAAGTCAACTCAAATAAAACCCCAACGTCCTCACAAAATTCCCCAAGTGGGGGTCATCCTTCTTTAATGAGTAAAAGAATCTTCAAAAAGTGCCAAAGGAGGGGGTTTCTCTAGCATCTTCCACATGGCATGTGTAAATGGTGTCCAAGTGGATGAAAATATCCCATCTATGCCTCAAAGAGTGTGACCAATGCCTAAAACAAAATGTGACGTGCCTTGAGAACTATGAGACCACCTTGGGAAATGTGAATCTGGAAAATCATGTGTAGTATCATCTCTAAGGGCCCATGACTAAAGTATGGCAGATACAATAAGAGAGAGGTTCCATGTGGGGTAAAATAGGTGTTCTAAACCATGGGTGTGACAACCCTTAGAAAGGACAATCACCTTTTACATAGAAAATAAATAAGTGAGCAGTTAGGGCCCCTGTAAATCATGTATAATAGTAGATTCACCTCAAAATTACTGAATACCTACCCAAGACATAAATTCCTCACTTGATCGGAGTTACAACAACCAAGGGAGAGTTGACCAGAGAAATAAAATCAAGCACCTTGAGAATGGAGACTAAAAGGACATTCCATGAGTGTCCACCTAAGGGGATTTGGGAAACCAACTAACCAACACTTGTACATAAATAATCTTATCATGGATTCATACAAATAAATCATCACACTTTGGGCTCATCAAAGTGGTCACATCTTAGGAAAATATGTAGGGTACACTTCAAATAATCTGAGGTGTAACATGCAACAAGTGCAGACCATGATGGGATGAGGAGTAAAATTTTTATATCATCAAGATGATATATAAAATTTAATGTGTAACATATCAAACCCCTAAGTGTAACACTCCCAACCCATAAATAGCCTTTCTAGGGGTGGGGCATCAAATTTTCTCTTTTCCTCGTTCATTTTCATTCCTTTACTTAAGCCAAAACCCTCTTAACCAGCTTCCCGAAGCTTACATTTCTCACTAGGTGATTAAACCAGCTAGTAGGTTCCTCCTCATGACCTTGAGCTGAAAATTGGGAGCTCAGAGCTTGTGTTAGCAAGGTTTCAACACTTTGGAAGTTCCCGGACTTCGGGAGTTCCTAAAAGTGTTGACAAATTCCTAGATCACCAAACAATGGAGGAAATCAATGGTCCACGTCCTCTGCTGAGATCCTATGGTTAAGGAGGGGGCTTCGGGTATCTACGTGCATCATACCTTTTTCCAAATCCCCGAAGTCTCGAAATGTCTCCACATGCCCCTAGCCCTTTGACGTTTGGCAATCGTCTATCGACGATTCTTGTCGAACATTCCTTATTCCACACTATGCCCAAACTCCTAAACTCTTGTTATGTTCGGTGATCGACTATCAACGATTCTCATCGAACATTCCTTACTCCACCCTATGACCAAACTCCTGAACTCTCGTTATGTTCGGCGATTGACTATCAATGATTCTCGTCAAACATTCCTTATTCCACACTATGCTCAAACTCCCGAACTCTCTTTATGTTCGGCAGTCGGCTATCGTTATTGGAATTTCAACCTTCGATGATCGAAGCTTTGGGTTGGACGTTCTTATATTGTACCACTCACTAATTCTTCCATATTCAAAAGTTGTCTAAACTCACGATGTCTTGATCACGTTGCTAGCCATTTTGGCTAGGCAGGCATGAACCAGGACTGACACGTAGATGGGTTAGGGGCGACATGTGTCACATTCCAATAGGCATATATGGTATAAGAAAAGCACATATCGAGATGACACGTGGTACATTGATCGTGGTTCCACAGCACCCTGGTGATGTCGGCTCCCCATGTCACACCAGACTGTAAACCTTCTAACATCCCTCAAATCTCACAGTCGAGATCCGACCATGTTGACACATAGATCCACGTCTAACATTACTTCGCGACTATGGCCCTTGGGAGTTTTTCACTACAAACTCCTCTTTTCTCTCGAAGTTGGTCAGCGTCGGGTTGACCCCAACCTAGATCTGACGGTTGGGAAAAGTTCCCGAGAAGCCTCAGATCTACGGCCCAGATTAACTTCAGGCTCTGGGACTTCAAAGGATCCATCTCTCTTATGAAGAATACTAAAGTTTGTTGAACTCGTAAAGACTGAAGGAGTTGAGGTGTTAACACCTACACTTCTTCTCCAAATCCAATGGTTGTGATAGACCTTGGGTCCTCCCAAACAGATCTCATTCGCTCAGATTTCCAAACGAAAGGATATTCCCTTTCGAGACTTAAATCTTTCTATCGTTCCTGAGTTTCATCGGTTCTGAAGGAATTTTTCACTGGTGCACACTTTGCGCTCTTTCTCCTGAGCTTAACAAACTCCCTTTTTCCCAGGAGACTCAAATAGCTGGGGGTATCGACATGTATACAGGGAAACTATGTCTAAGGTCAATGAAATCACCATTCATCTGATTAAACTTGAGCCACTACAAGGCTCAATCATTTACATATACAAACCATATAGTTCGTTACTTGCTTAACTATACAATCAAGCAAAGATAAAGGGATACAATCTAGCCATTAAAAAAACATGCACATCCTTGCAACATTCATAGGATATCCAACTTTAATCTACAATTATAGTTCAATTACACAGGATATTAGAACACTTATCTATTACAGGTTGCAACCAACTAACTAACTTTGGGTGTCTTCCTTTCTACCCAACCATAGGCTCAGAGGCATTCATTCTTAGCGCTCTGTCCACCCCTGTGCCAAGACATGATATAACTAGGGAATTTATGCCAATTCTCAAAGATCCTTTATAGCTTCTGCGAGGTTTATTAGATGCTTCCTCTGCATCGATCTTGCAGCCTTCTGCTCAGATCCCATTCTCTACATACTCTCATAGATCTTTCTCTCTGTCATGGCCTCGACGAGGTTTATCAGATGCTTTCTTCGCATCAAGATTGTGGCCTTCGGCTTGTTTTCTCTTGCTCAATTTTTTTTTGCATTCTCCACTCTTCTCCTCTTATTCTCTTGCATGCCTTGCACGTACATCCCTTCTATCTTGTTCCGTCCTATCAGAAGGAAACCCGGGTTAGTATGGGTCTGCCAGACCCTGTGGTACTTCGGGATGATCTTCTGCGGCTAGACCATGCTTCCATTCATGGGGGTGGTTGATGGTTCAAACAACGATCCTTTATTCATTAATTGATTCCTCCTTGGGAACCAGAGGAGGGTTGTTATCCTCAACAAGGGAAATTTGGGGTCATTCTATATAATGAACCCTCTCTTATAGTTTCAAATTATTTCCTCTAGTGATATCATGGCCAATACTTTTAAGGCTTCACCCCCACAGTTAGTTGTTCGACTATTCAAACAATAATACATTTACACTATTCCAATGCCACAACATGGTAATCCTAATTAATGATTAATTACAAGTTGGGGGAAATAGGGGTGTTAGACTAAGTGTCATTAAGGGGGTGGGGTATTTATCAAAGTCTCAAAGTATCCCCTTCCTTGCGGTCACTCACTCTCCAGGCCCAAGCGCAGGAATCCCATTCTCTGCCATAAAATCCCTCAGGAAATCCATCTTGCCTTGCCAAGGATTTCTCGCACAAGAAGATTTCTAGAGACTTCATTGAGCTTTACAGTCGAGGCATCCCTCAGACTTGCTCTGTTGAGGCATCCCTCCGGTTTGTGTTACCTCAACACAACATATTCCAGATGATCATGACTTACCACGGGGTTCTCAAGTCTCAACAATGGCCTCTTTCATGCTTTTCATCTTCATAGCCTTCATCTGTCCTTTATGGACAAATATTTTCTTCTCACCTGTATCACAGGTATACAAAAATTCATGAGACATCATCACAAATTCTAAATTTCATAATTTTATTGCAAATCTCTCACCCATAGATTTTCCAATTTCCTCATTCATTTTCAGATATGTTCCACATGGAACTAGATTCACCAATTTATGGGACTTTCCTTCCCATAGAAGTTTGGCTCAACAAGTAATTTTCATCTTCCTTATGGGCTTACAACACTTCCATATCCAAGACCCTTTTCTTCCTGCAATTTCAACATTCCTCAACCAAACATATTGTTAGTTCTCATGCACATTATATGTTCATTTCACACTTGCAGTGGGTCACAAACAGTTTCAGGACTGTGCACACTAACAATCAAATGCATTTGCTTCAAAGAAAATACCATTCCTCATGGTTTGGCTCAACAAGTAATTAGTCTTCCTTATGGACTTATAGCACTGCTATATCCAATTTTCTTCCTGCACTTTAAACTTCAATTAGCCAAACAAATTGTTAGTTTCCGATGCACATATATTTTCACTGCACCTTTATAACGTCAACACAAAAAATTCTTAAATTGTGCATCCTAACAATAAAATCACTTTTATCTATTTGAGGATATAAAGAAAAAGGAATTTTTTTTCCTTATACTTGCATCAGTTCAGTATATTGACCTTTCCAGATGCAATTCAACATTAAGTGAATTTAATCAATGTGCCAATTTCCATGGCCACATTCACACATAATGCACCATTGTATTGATTTCAGATTATCACTTTTCAGGTTAGGCACTCTTGCCAAGGTGTGTTGGAATTCAACCAACTTATTACCATATGGATTCTCTGTGAGAACCATATTTTCTTCTCTGAATTGATCACAACCTTAATCGTCATTCATGAAACTCAAGGTTTTACATGAATTCCTTTAAGCATCCCTTGATTGGTCAATGCATTCTTGACATATCAGTTCATGAATCCTTCCAAGGATTACAAACAATCTTTACTACCATAGGTTCACACCTCCATCATTCAGGTTCTCCTTCTTGAATCATACCCTACTTCGGTATCCAAGGAATATAAATACCTTTTAAAAGTTCGTGCATAACATTAAGACACTATTTTAGAATGGGTTATTACTAAATCGCTTCATACCTTGTGCCACATAGGCATGAACATTTTTATACCGGTTCTCGACTTCTAGCACCCTATTTCTGATTTTTACCTCATCAACGGTGCTTTATGGGTACTTTTACA
>ML779288.1:0-29881 GCA_009831015.1 Picea engelmannii
CACACTCTCTTTGTATTCCTCTCTACCCCTCTCACACTCTCTTTATTCCTCTCTCTCCACCCCCCTCTCTATCTTCCTCTCTCCAACTCTCACACTCTCATACACTCTCTCTCTACCCCCCTATATGCATTCCTCTCTCTCTCACTCTCTCTCTCTCTCTCTTTCTACCCCACCTCTTGGTCTCCCTATTTACCTCTTACATCTAACCCTCCCTCTTTCTCTCACTGTATCCCCCTCCCTCTCTTTCCCCCTCTCTCCCCCCCTTTCTCTCTTTTCCACTATCCACACCCCTTCCCTCTCCCCCCCTTCCTCTCACTCTCTCTCTACCCCCTATCTTTGTATCCCTCTTCCTCACTCTAACACACTCTCTTTGTCTTCCTCTCTCCCCCTCTCACACTCTCTTTGTATTCCTCTCTACCCCTCTCACACTCTCTTTATTCCTCTCTCTCCACCCCCCTCTCTATCTTCCTCTCTCCAACTCTCACACTCTCATACACTCTCTCTCTACCCCCCTATATGCATTCCTCTCTCTCTCTCAGACTCACACACACTATAGAAAGTTTGGTACATCACAAGGCAAGAAATGGCCTTGACCTAGACATGTCAAGACCTAGACCTAGACATAGACATAGCAAGACCTAGAACTAGACATGGAAAGACCTATACCTAGACCATAGACCATGACCTAGACCATATACGATGACCTAGACCATATAACATGACCTAGACCTTTACGATGACCATAACATAGACCTAGAGATAGACGTATACCATGACCTAGAGCATGGCATAGACCTAGAGATAGACTTAGACCATGACCTAGACCACAACATAGACCTAGAGCTATACCTATACCATGAACATGAACATTAACATGACCATGACCGTGACCTAGACCTAGACCATGACCTAAAGATTTACCTAGACCTAGACCATGACCTAAAGATTTACCTGGACCATGAACTAGACCCCCCTAGCTCCATCAAATCCTAGGCATAACTTATACTCGACCCTTAACTCCCTCCACACTTGATCCCTAAGTACACTATTCATAAACCTCTTGTTGAAGGACCCACAACCCTTGCATATTCATCTTGGTGCTCTAACCATTGCTCTATGCTTCAAATGGTTTCAATATTAATCCCTTATATCCTAGTTGTCCCTAAACCCATATATATATATATATATATATATATATATATATTCATAAAGTTGTTTGGTATAAAATAAATTCTATATTTGTTGCATTAAGAGTGTCCATGCACTCTTGTGAATTAAAATCATTGAGGTTGAGTGTTCTTGGTGCTCATCCTTGCCCAACAATAATGCGTGTGTGATTTAGTGTGCACACATTCTGGGAACACGCATGCATTCCCACTGGGAAGTTTGATGTGACAAGTGTTATAAAAACAAGATCATGGAGAAATAAAATAAAAAAAATGCGGAAATAAAAAACATAAGATACACAATGCAATAGAGACACAGATCTACGTCCACCAGAGAAATTTCCATGTCCTTCCTTTATTATTATCCAGCAAATGAAGGGATACAACCTACATCAAACCCGCTATAAATTCCTCTTATTTCTCTCACTGTCTCCTCTCTCAGAATACAATATTCCCATGATACATAGTCACAATAAATTTCCGTCATAAAAGAGGGTTTCCTTCTAGGGGAAAAAAACCCTAACACAACTTTTATGATAAGATATACGACCTTATAATGAATGATCCAGATTTACTATGAAATTATAATATACATTTACAAGGCAATTTTTCCTTTAGGGGCTTCCCCCCCGAACCCCCGCAGGGGGGGTAACCACCCCCGTACTCCCCCAAAGGAGGAGTGTATATTATTTTGGGGTGTAAAGTCTACATGGGGTATAAACATGGCTGAAAAAAAATACCTTTGAATCATGAAGATAATCAGTCTCCACAACCAACACCAAGTAGGCTCCTCAAATTCATTTATCTGTTTACTCGAACAACCTGACATCTGCATGCAAAAAGATAAAGAACATACAAGGTTTTATTCTTTTTGTCTTGTGGTTTAATTCGTAGACAAGTTTGTGCTATTAGAAGAAATTGCGGGAAGAATTGGAAGACAAATTTGTCCAATTGGAATTGGAATTGTTAGTTGTGTCTTCTTGTTTAATACGAAGACAAATTTTTCCAATTGGAATTTTTAGTTGTGTCTTATTGTGTAATACGAAGACAAATTTGTCCAATCGGAATTATTAGTTGTGTTTTCTTCTGTAATACGAAGATAAATTTATACAATTGGAATTGGAATTGTTAGTTGTGTCTTCTTGTGTAATACCAAGAAAAAATTGTCCAATTGTAATTGTTAGTTGTGTTTTCTTGTATAATACCTAGACAAATTTGTCCAATTGGAATTTCTAGTTGTGTCTTCTTGTGTAATACCAAGACAAATTTATCCAATTGGAATTGTTAGTTGTGTCTTCTTGTTTAATACCAAGAAAAATTGGTTGTGGTGTGATTGGAAGAAAATGTATCTCCTTAAACATGGGAAACCTAGGGAATAAAGGTAGAAATTCCTCAAGGAAAGAGAAACCCATCGAGAAGGTAAATGAAGAAAGAGAAAATGTAAGGGTACGTATGTCAAAACACAGACTTTCAAAAGAGTTCAATTCAATTTCTAGTGGAATAGATGTCATTGTTGTTTCTCCTCCATCACCACAAGAAACATGTAGGATTTCAGTAGAGACCAATCCAATTCAAACTTATATTGTACCTCTGCCAATTAGTATCTCATACAAAGAAGTTGTTGTGGATGACAATATGATCGAGGATTTTCTTGGAGTAGATTATACAATGGATCAAATTAGAGAGGCAGTCGATGCACAACATTCTGGTGAAGAAGTTCTTGTGGTAAAACCTCTTGTTGGATAGTCAGACGTTCCACAAACTAGTCTTGGGAATGTCCACTCTCCTTCCAGAATTGATCCACCAATTATTGAAGGGGTAAGAACTACAATGTTGTTAACTCCACAACAGAGAGGTCACGAGTGCCAAAATACAGGTTCATCGTCCCTGCCTAGATTAAATAGTGTGTAGTGAAGAAGTCCTAAACACATTCAGGTGGATAAAAGTGATCTAGCATCACTTGAAGGTAATTTACCCGAATAGAATATTATTTATCATTCTTATAAAATCATTAAAGAATATTTTGAACCAAAATCTGATGTCACTAAATGTCAATTATTATTTTCCCTGTTAAAATCTAGAAGTTTGACTGCTCTTAGTAGAATTTTAGGCATTAAAATAGTCAAAAGTTTAGAAACAAGGCATCATATTGTTAGAAACCTTGTGGATTCGTTTCAAAAAATTGGTAAGAAATCTCATTCTAAAGGCCATAATGCAGCTCGATGTGTCTTGTCACAATCAATTGTTAGCAATATCACAAGAAAACATTGTTTTCTCCAAAAAACCTCTCAAAACCCTTAGAAAGTATTCTAATAGATGGGATAGACTCGACACAATGGCCCAAGAGATTTGTTGGCCTTCACTGGTATTCTACCTCATTCTATCATGAAGTTAATTGGAGAAATTAAGGGACTAGTACAAGATTTCTGGCATGAGAAAGCTAGGCCTTCTTCCAACCAAAAAGATGTACTAAAATTGAGAAGGGGATCTAGGAACTATGAACCCTATATTAAACACTTTCTTGACATTACACATACATAATTGTATGAGAGATTCATGACAATACATAGTGCACTTAACTTCAACCAAAGATCTTTCCATAAATGAAAGTCTTGGTATGTTCAAATAAACACAATTCGTAACACATGTTTTTGTAGATTTCACATTGAGTATGGTTATTATTATGACACACGTATATTTATTTTTCCTATATTGCATAACACCCTTGTGCAAGGATGCTCAGTTATATTTCCACCTTCATCATCTAAATACTTTATTCACAACATCTTGTGTACAAGGCTAGAGTTGTACATTTTGTCAAAAATCTTGCTTAGATGGGACATGCCTCATGTGTGGTGGAATGTAATTACTAAGCAAGTGCATCCATGTAAGAGATGAGTATGAATTAGAGAGGAAGGAGATTTCCTTACAAATCTTTAAATATTTCTCATATGGTATTGAAAGAGGGAAAGAAAGAAAAAATATACATTGGTGACTTCCCAGGTACGATTATGTGACTTCATCAAGGACTTCATCGAAAAGAAATGAAAATATGTTCATCATGTCCATGTGGATCGATTCTAGGATGAGAATTTTAGAATATGTAGAGATACACTTCTCATTGGTACTGTCTTATCGATGGTTGATTTTGCTGAGAACTACACCCTTCAACCACAAAGTGAGATTCAAATCCAATATTATCACTCAAAGAAGGTCATCATAATGGTCCATATCACATATATGCATGGGCTAGATAATAACAAATAAAACATAGTTATATGGAAGGAGTATCACTTCCACATAAGCAATGATCAGTGCCACAACTTAGCCTACCTACAACATTGCTTTCAGTTGTTTTACAATCACCTTAAGGAGTGTTATCACCTATTTTGTTCTGTTAAGTCTCATCTCTTATTTTATCCATTTCAAAATTTTTATTTAATCTATAAATCATAATCATTAGTTTGATTAAGGGTGAAAAATATTATTAAGGGGGTCAAATTTGTATTATGCTGAGAAAATGAGGGGTACTTAGTCTTATCAAAGGGGGGTAGGATTAATTGCGCAAATGTTTGAAAGACTGTCATATGACATCATTTAGGGTGTCAAATCCTTTCATCAAAGGTCATATGTCATGTCATGGTTCCTATTTTATCATTACTAAGTTATATAACAAATTTCAAGTCATTTTATTTTCAAATATGCCAAAGGGCAAGTTTATGCACGACGCTACATGAACTTCCACCTGTCCTTGTTTTCATCATCACACAGATGGGTGGAATGAATTTGAGGATGTGTATCGTCCTACCTGGCTGGATGAAATATTCAAGGAAGTTAGGAAGTACCCAATCGCCAGTCACAACATACAAAGCTGGTGTCTTTTCACATGTATTTGTCTCTTGTCCAGGATTTCACGCGGATGGAGTTTATTAACAAAAAAATTCTTGTAAATCTAGTGCATTATTCATTACTCCAGCTGATCAAATTCAAATTTTCATCCACAGAGCCAGAAAATCCCCTATCCTTCTCGACACAGTAGACATATCCCTTTTCTGCAACGAAGAATCCAACATTCTGGTCATGAAAATTAATATGGGTAAAGGTGGACACATGAAAAGAAAAGAACCTGAAGGGTCTAAGATTATGGAAGCATATGAAGATATTAGACTCATATTTGATCGAGTTGGTTGGTATTTTTACTGCACCAAATTAGATGGTTATCACTATGTTGTAGCATGGGCGTTTGCTGAAAGTTTTAATGGACAAAGGGCTCAAATTGTAAACCTGGTTATGCAGGTTACAAAAGAGTCCATAGCAGCAGCTTGTAACCTCCCTACTGATGGTGAAAAGTGGTTCAAAAAAAAATTGATTACAGGAGGGGATGTAAATCAATTCTTGAAACCTGAACATAGAGATCCCAATTGGGACAAGGGTATTTCTATGGATTAGATTTTTGATGAATGGATGGAGCCGTTTCTTATGCTTAAATGATACATCACATGGGCACTATTCCATTGTGTTCTTGTTTCATCTCTGTTTCCTTCTTCATTTGTCAGGAATCAAAAGGATGAGTTTACCATATTACTTATTAAGAGATCTAAATAAGATGGCCATGAAAATTCAAGAAAACCCTAAGACCCCTCCTCATAGAATTTATCATCAGGGATCGATTAAGATACTTATTAAAGTTGAGTTGGGAAAATTACGGAGAACATGGGATCAATTCTTGATCAAGTCAATGTTTGAGGAAGAAGTACATCCTCTTGCTACACAGTTGCATGATAAAGTTGTTGGTTCTAATCAAGAAGCTTCACCCAACGCAAGTCAACCAACATTCCAGGAAAGGGTAAAAGAGAAGCATGTTTAAATATTTCAGACGAGACAGTGGAAGCTACTCCAACCAACATGCAAGATTATGAAGGGTCTTCTCATATCCTAAGAGGAGGTAAGAATTTGTTTACATATGCCCTAAAGACTTATTCTAGAAGGACCAAAATTTTGGTAAAGCCTAGGGTATTGAAAGAAGATAAAAAACCTGAGACATCAGAAGGATTTGTAGACCCTGTATAGCCTAAAAATCATTCCCCAAATATCATTCCTCCTAGATCAAGCTCCTCTGAAGACGATGCTTCTAAATATAAAATCGTAATGAGAAAAAGGAGCACCAGGCCTTGAAATAAATTCAGGTTGAAATCCAAAGCAATGTATAACCCTACCATTAAAGATAAGGTTATCATTATTGATGAAAAATCTAAAAACCCAAATGAAGATCCATCAACAAGCAAGATGATCTAGGTGGATATCGGTGGCCACCCACCTATTCCACTAGCTCAAAAAACATTTTTCCACCTTAGGAGTTTTTCGGAAGTTTTTCAAGTTCCAAACTTTCGAGGCCGTTTTGAGGCCCTAAACGACGTTTTTTGGGGATTTGGGGCCCAAACGATTGCTAAAGGAATTAGCTTGGGCTAGTTAAAAAAATTTCTTCTGGGTTAGACCTTTCCAATAGTGTATCAAGCGCCCCAAATGGAGATCGTATGCAAAAGTTATGCCCCCGGGAACTTGATGTGTCAACTACCCCCATCGGTGCCCTCAAAATTTTTGGCTTTTCATCTTCTGGGGTTAGGGTTTTGGATTTTATTTATATTAAAAAGGACTTTGGAGCCTCATTGTAAAAATCATCTTCTTGCGAATGAGAGTAGTCATTAGATCTCTTCTCAAAGATAAGCTACCACCATTATAGTGAGTCCTTCACTCTGTATTTTTACAGTCTCTGTACATTTCTTTCATTAATAGAAATCGTGTATTACTGTATCTTTGTGTTTATAGTTGCATCTCTGATACATTTCTTTTATATTATTAGATATCCGAGATATCTTTGTATATTTATTTGTTATATATCCGCTCTCATTTCGTGCCAAAAATAATCTGGATCATAAGAAAATTCTTGTAACTAAGCCTGAGAGGAATAAGTATAAGAAGGGAGGTCTGACAATAAAAAAAAATACTCCTACAAGAAAAGACAAATCTTCTGCAAGAAAACTTAGTAAAAGGAATAAGAGAGACCCATACCTTACAATCATATATGAAGGGGATAAGCTCAAGATAATACAAACTCATTCTCAAACCAAGTAGACAAGAAGGAACAATTTGGATTTGTTGGCAGAAGCAGCTTCAATAGTTTTTTAAGGAGAATTTGCAGTTTGAGAATTTCACTTTCAATTTGCAGTATTGAGAATTTCACATTTTGACTGAAAGACAATTGCTTATGGAAGAACCATTTTGTTTCCTTATTATTTAAGAGACCATTCCTCTTTTTGTTATGTTTTGTCTATAACCTGGGAAAGGAAAGGCGTTAAAAATGATCAAAACGGGTTTTTTATATGGTGCTACAAGAAGTTCTCACAGTATCATACACAGGAAAATATTGGCACTATAGGAACACATGTAGCAGCCGATTTTGCAGCATATATGACACATATTCATATTTTTATGATGGAAAAAGGTTGTAAACAAGGTAAATACTTTATGGATCATTAGATGGAGTTATATACCCTTTTGTGGATCTATATTCTATCTTGGGATAAGATGATTCTACAAATCAGTTAGCATTGCTAAGTTGTCAAAGTCTTGATTTGAGTGTATCATTGAAGATTAGGAAGATCTTGGAAATATAAAGAGGAATATGCACCATAATCATCCAGGTGGAAATCAAGTCAACCAAGGAGCTTTTCTATGCAAGACTGTTGCCTTAATTATAATATCTTTTTTGTAAAATTGTTTATTGTTTTGTGTATCAGTAGATAGAGGCATAAATTCTCCCTGAGCACTTGTAGGGATTAGTTTTGATGTGTCCCTGACTATCAAGTTGACCATAAATACATGTAACCAATGTAAAATACTATATATTGGATGAAGTAGAAAAAGAAGGGGTTGGATCCCTGTTTTGGCTTAAAGGTTCTAATTATAAGACTATTTTGATCCATCATACCTATGTAAAGATTCCAGTTGTTAATAAAGTTGAAGGTTGGTGTGTATATCTCATCTTTATCACTTATATTTCCTCATCATGAACATATTATTACTGTTATATGCTCATATTACTGTATGTATGTGTTGAAAAGGTTTCTCTATTTTGTATAGTGCAATCTTTGCCAGATGTGTGTTTGAGTCTTTTAAATCTTGTTCAAAAAGGATTTATGAGTGTAGGTTTATTATTCTACTAGTCAAGTATATTAAAGAACATATTCTCTTTGATGATTGTCAATTTTGTTCCATTCAATTCTCCCTATTCATATCAAATACTCTTTTTACTCCAATTGAGATTTTATTTACCTTATCTGCTACACATAGGGAACAGGTTTTAATAGCTCATTCTTCAAGTTACATTGATATCAAGAGTGTGATCCTCCTCCCTCTCTAAAGCTATTTTATTTAAACATTTTGAACAAGGTGTGCTAGGATTAAATCAACAACAGTCTTCAGTTGATTTCTAGTGCTAACAAGGAGAAGAACATACAAATGGATCAACATTGGATTTGGTCAAATGGTTGTGCAAGGTAGTTAAAAAATGATCATGTATTTTAATGGATGTGTATATTGCACAAAAAATTCAAGGTACCACATCTTTGGAACTATTTTGAGTTTGGGAACAGGAAAGGGGAGCATGATGGAGAAAACACGTGCATCAAAAGAGTGTTACGGAGGAAATACATGAATTTCACAACTACTACCCTCATTCAAGATGAAAAATACATTGTTGAATGGTATTCTTCAGTAATGGGAGAGGGAACAAGAACCCGTGAAGACCAATCAGCCAAGAAAGGACATGTACATATATATGTTTTGGAGGTGATCAATGTAGATTGATCACAGTGGTATGAATTTAAAACAATCCATGGAACTTGTGGATTCCATTCAGTTCTAACATTATAAAATATAATCGTTGAAATATGGATGAGAAAAATATCTTTCTTCTATGGTCCATGTAGTATTAATGAATGGGATGATTGTGAATCCATAGACTGGGTTGATAGATGGGATCATGTATTACTCCCCGTTGTTCAACGTATAAATATGGAATTATCCTAGTTGGAGGAGGACCAATCAAATATTTCAACAGATTATGATCATCTCTCAAATCTCGTGCTGCCAGGTTCGGTGAAACATTCTATTAAATTTTGAATAACTAGCATCAATGTTTTATTATTTGTTCATTTAGTGTACTCACTTGTTAGAACTCTACGTTTTTCAAGGAACATGTTGAAACTAGGTTTGAAAATTTTCACCTTTAAAACTAAATTTTTTCTCTTTCGGGATTCGGATTTTCATAAGGTATAATCCTCACTATCAGTCCCAAAGATTGGTACCGAAGTCCCGAAATGACTTATTTTCTTCGTTATAATTAAAGACAGAAAGCTCAAGTGTTATTAAAGTCTAGACGCACGTTCTATAAAGTGTTTCAAATCGTGATAATTTAAAACCCTAAAGGAGTTAATTAACCATCTTTTAATCTTTAAGGATTCGGGGTTTAATCAGAAAAATACATTTTAATACATGTTGAATCGAGAAATCCTGATTCCCGATTTCCCGAAGGAAGTGAAAGTCAGTATTAATCCTGATTAATTAATTTAAAACTAATCCCATCGTGATTTCGGGATTCGGAGTTTAGTGGTGATATACCTCATGTAACCGCGATCCCTGAAACCCCGAAACGCGAAGTCCCGACTCAATACAAAAGTTAATTCTTAAAACTAATCTCATCGTGATTTCAAGATTCGAGGTTTAGTGGTGACATACCTCATGTAACTGTGATCCTCGAAACCCCAAAACGCAAAGTCACAACTCAATACTGAAGGATCCCTGAAACCTCGAAGCGTGAAGTCGTGACTCAATATCGAATTTTAAAGAGAACTAACTTCATTTTAAAAATACATTTAATGGTAATTAAACTTCTTAGGTACTTTCTTTTCGGCCTCTGTCAAAAGAAATTTTTTGAATGTTGATTTTAGAATTGCCAAAATACGTCCACATTAATAACGGATAGATCATGATTTCTGTGACACAAATGCGTATCTCAGAAATATTCTCTGCATTAAAGGTATTAAATTCTTGACAACTGCGTAAGTACTTTCACCATAAAATGAGTTAAAAGAAAATTAGAGGTTTGTGTTCTGAAATTTATTCTCGCTTTTTGTATCAAAAGTAAGATAATATAGTCGAGCTTTCACACCTCTCTTCTGTGACAGGTTTTCATTCCAATACAGAGTCATGGCACCAAAGAAGGGACCCAAGAAGAGTGAAGATACAACTGAAAGTTCCAACCCAGAGGGAGATGTCATATCAGACACCACACCACATGTTATCGACTCAATTAAATCATGGAGACAAATTTATGAAAATATGGACTACGAGATAAAAAAATTCCCCTAACGACTCCGAGAATCACCTTCGGGACATAGCAGTATCAGAACTTCACAAAATTGCAACATGCCCACGGCTCATGCCATACAATGACATGATCATTTGGGCTTTGGACAAGGTTGATATTCCAACGAAAAGCATTTTAAATGATCAAGGGGCCATTATCGGCTCATTCTGACCCGAACATATCCAGGTTATGTACAAACTCTCACCCAATCCTAATTTCATTTACAATGCTGAATTTATAGCGGAATTACAGAGAAATGAATGCACCGAGGCAGACCAAACTTACCTTGATTTAATCAAAGGTTGGTGGATATGTCCATCAAAATTTAGGGCCGATACCCACAGAATTTATGCCACAACTTCTTTGAATGAGTACATGGTTTATGTATCCATGATGTTGTGTAGACTCTTCGACAAAAAGAATCCCTGTCATTTCCCCGCAGAATGGGTGCCCTTTTTAGAAGAAGCATCAGAAGGATAGAGTTTCAACTGGGACAAGATTTTATCTAATAATATAGCCAAAGAGATTTCGGATTACAGAGCTACAAGAGCCTGAGGTCAACCAGTGGCCTTCTACATGTCAACATACCTCATGGACACAATTTGTTTTATGACTCCATTTCCCCTGATGAATTGGAGTTGGAACATAACCTGCCCTGAACCCATTCACGAATATCCCTCTGAGTTGTGGGAAGAAAATGAAAAAAAATCGTTTTACGAAATTTTCCATTTTGTGGTGATACCAATGCATAAAATATTTTTTAGTTGTGACCCTCCTCACATTTCTGAAGCAATTTCAAATAACGTCAAGCAAATAGCAGACTGGTTCATTGAAGAAATATTCTCCTACATCAGGTTTTATGGGTGCTCAATCCCCCCTCACGCGCTTCCAAAGTTCCTTCCAGATAGACTAGTTTGTAGGGAAGCAACACACCAAATAGTAAAAGGTGGTATTGGAATAGATCTAAAGGCAGCTCAAAAGAAGTCCTGGCCAATCTTCCCTGTGCACATCGAGGAATTTTCATTACTAAATTTGGGACATTCTAGGGTGGAAGCAAAGGCACTTGAAGAACTTAAACTGTTAAATATTGAGTACAAAAGGCATGACCCTTATAAATTAGTGAACAAACACTTGATACACTGCAATATGAAATCCTATAAACACAAGGAGCTCCCTTGGGATGACATGTTCAAAGGAACCAAGTCTTATAAAGAAGTGTTGGAAAGAGTACAAACACTGTTGTCCGACCTCCAAGTCAGCTTTCAGACCTTTCAAAAACATCAACGGAGTGGTCTGCCTCAAGTACTTCAAGGAGAAGAAATTACCCTCCCCCAAGAGCAAGAAAGCGTTCCACCAGGTTCCAAGCAGGAAGCACAAAAAAAGGGAAATCCCAAAAAAGTCCTATAGGATATGGAAATGCCTCCACCAAGAAAAACGACCGAAGCAGAGAAAAGGTCAAGTAGACCTCCCAAGTCTGGTAAGCCTACTCCCACTTCGTCACCAGGGGTTGATTTCAACATGCCTAAGGCAACAGGAGGGAAAGGATCTACAGATCTAGGGAGTCCCATAGCTTCCTTAACCTCCTTACAGTCCACTTTTGGACTCCCACAAATGGGAGTTCTATTTGTTGATGACCTTACCTCCATTCCCATAGATGAGATTCCTCCTTCGGATTATTATTTTAGTAGAAAACAGAAAGCCATCCTGAAACAGGAGATGCATAAGAGGGAGGGGAACATGGTTAAAAAAAATAAAGTCTTGATAGATGGACAAAATTTATAGGAAGAAGATTTTGCTTCAGAGATAGGAGGTTCCATGGGAGCCATGGCAACAACAAACTTTTTTACCATGGGAAAAATGATAACCAGGATAAAGAGGAGTGATAAAATCATAGCACAATTATGAGAGAAATTAAATAATGTTGAGAAAATCATTAGAGAAGAAATGAGTAAAATCTTGGAGCAGACAAGGGTCGCCGAAAGGTTAGAGGTTCAATCACTCAAAACAAGTTTGGACGAAAGGAGCTAGGAAATACAAACAAGTCAGCTACATATTACTCAGAAAAAAGAGCATGCAGAACTATTGTAGACTAGACTAATATCAATGGAAGATCAGATTATAGACCTAAAATCTTTCCAGGCCCAGTCACTGGAAGTGCATTCAAAAATAGAAATTGAACAACAGAAATTGATTTCCAAGATAGAAATTGTTCAAAATTAATTTCAAGGAGTAGATAATGCCTTTGATAATATTATCCTGAGGGAAAAAGAAGCCAAAGAAGCGAGGATTACTCTCCAAAAGGAAATTGTATATTTGACAGGTGAAGCGGTACCCAAAACTATGAAAGTATCAGCCACAGAGCAAATCAAAGGCGAGATCATGCTCAAGCTATGGGAGACCAACATAACTGAAAGCAAAAAAATAGCCAAAGAAATCAGAGATGATTGTAAAGAAGTTTTTGATATCTTAGACAAAGGGTCATTAAATATTAGAAACAGTAATTGTACAGGACTTTTGGGACAGATCAATATTGTAAGACATCAATTGAATTTTAGGGAAAATTTGAGTGAAATCCAAATGGAAATTTCACAAATAAGAAAAATCGATGTCACCCTAATGAACAGGTTGTTAGGTGAGCCTAACTTAAAGCTAAAGTCAGTAAAGTTTACAGATAAAGGATTTGATGACCGTCTTTCCAAGATTCAGAGAAAGGTTTATCTGTTTGAGGCAAGAGATCTTCCAGAACCCCCCATAAATTTTACACAGTTCCTGGAGGGATGCATTAAATGTATCAAATCAAAATAAGGAGAGTCATCAGCAAAGTAAAAGTATTATTTGGAAGATCTTTACTTCAAAGAAAATGGAAAAATGAAGAAGATCATGAAAACGGTTTTGGATCTAATTTTTAACAAATAGTTAGTCTCTAAGAATCAGGAAATCACCAATCGTCCTAAGATTGGTGGTTTTGTATAAATGTAATTTTTCAAGACTAAGAAGAGGCTTTTTTTTGGATGAATGGTAAAAAAGAAAAACTTCGTTTTGCCTAAATTAATATTATATAGATTGAAGATTCCAGATCTGGTCAAGTTTGAGTTATGTGTTTCTCTGTCCTTCAATTTTTATTTCATACTTTTGTTTGAAGTGTTTCATGTGTTAACATCTATTATAGTGATGGAAAAGTTAGATTATCTAATCGTTTTCAGTTTTTCCTCTGTATCATCTTTCAATGGATATAAGACCTATGAACGTTTTAGGACTCTGAAATTGTATGCTTCTGCAAAGTTATCACCCCTTTTTCTTGTATTAACTTAAAATGAGATTCTTCTTAAATTGATGCCTCATTTTTGTTATACAACTACATGTTTCCTTTTTCTTCATTCCGTACACTGTCTCCTTTAAATTTGACTTAGATACTAGAAAAGGCCTTTATTTCTATTATACTATTAATTCATAATTCATAATTTCTATTTTTTTAAATTCGAACCAGAGATTTGCGACCCTTGAAAATATTCTTGATTTACAAAAAAAATAAACCCCCATCTTTCATGACTGTTCCAGTTACCAGACAACCCAATATAGAACCCGGTCTATCAGATAAAATGAGCATTGTGTTAAACCTATTCAATACCATCTTACAAACAACAAATACATGGGTAGAACTTGAAAGATCATGGGCTACAATTGAAAGGGATATTAGCATTCAAGAACAATGGGAAGCTAGACAGAGACAATTAAGGAACCAACCGTGATCTTGATTTCCTTTAAACTAGTTCTTTTTACCCATTAATTATCTCTACCTTTTTGGATGCCTTGATGGTATAATTTAGAGCCTTAAAGTATAAACTCAGGAACAACATCTTTTTGGCGCCGTTGTCGGGGACCAAAGAAACAAATCTTTTCCCTGGGAAGAATGGCATTGACACTTCTTTCTTTGATAGTGAACAAAGATTGAAAAACCTTCTAAGGATACTTTTATATTTCACTTGGCGACTCCACATTTTTTAAACTGGCTTCTAGCCGAAAGAACACCAGAAAGAACTCGGACGATAAGCATACTTTGCCAATTTCTGATCCAGAAAAGATTTTAAAATCAAGAAGATCTCTTAGACAAATCATTTCACCGACACATGTCATATGTCAACCAAATTCTTCACAGTTGAACATCAGAGGAACACTTGAGAGATCCCTCTCCCTCCCCCTGTTGATCAATACGTTCTCTTTTCCCGAAGTCTACACTCCTACTATTGAACTCTTCGACAAATGTCCTGTGTATCCTGATTTAACCCTCGTCAATTCTCTGATATATTCATCTTACAAGCCTGGAGAAACTAGTTCTCTTCACCATGGGCCTTCTTTTTCCAGTTTCTTGTGCCTTGACAATCAGTTCCCCACAACCTTTCTGTCACATTCAAGTACAACCCAAGTTTCAATCTCAAATCTATCAATGGTTGCACATGGAGGTGCGGGGGCTGGAGGCGGTGCTGTAGGTGGTGCCGTAGGCAGCCAAGTACCGCTCCCTAGAATTTTTGCTAAGGTGGATGCCATATATGCACCTCTTGTCCTCTCGGTTCCCCTACATGACCTTCCAGAAAATTACATGAAAAATCTCCCAAATTTTATAGGGGAAGGTGATTTAACCGCATAAGAGCACATCAATTTATTTGACCAATTCGTCGATATCCTAGGACTCGAACACAAATATGTCTACTCCAAACTCTTAGTACAAAATTTTGAAGGGCAGGTCAGAATCTGGTTCTGAGGCTTAGCAGTGGGATCTTTAAGGTCATACGATGAACTCGAAAGTGCTTTCATCAGGTAATGGGGAGAAAAAAAGATCACCTCTATTATTTGACTAAATTTGGGGCTCTTAGAAAGAAAAATTATGAATCATTTCTCGAGTTCACCCAAAGATTTAATAAATTGTACAAAAAAATTCCCATCGAGGTCAAACCTTCTCAGCCTGTAGTGAAAATAAATTTTGCTGGAGCTTTCGACCCCGATTTCGCCTTACTATTGAGAGAGAGGAGATCAGTAGACCTCACCAAGATGCAAGACGATGCCCTAGAAATCAAATCAAACACGACGGCTTCAGGAAAGCTAAAATCCAAAATGGAGGCCGGGAACAAAGAAACCAGAAGATACAGAGAACAAGGAGGATCTTCAGGGTCAGGAAGATCTTCGGGAGACAAAATTGACGACATGGCTAGAATAATTAAAGAATTGTATAATAAGATTTCGAAAATGGAATTAGAGCAGACTAAAAATGACCATTTTCCCAGAAAGGATTTCAGAAGGAATCCCAACCCTCAAATTCCACAAAGACAGATTAAGAATGAGGATCGGAAAATCCCAACCCCCTTCAAGAGTGAAAACTTCATTGGAGAGGAAGATTTAGAAGATCTTGAGGAATTAGAGGAAGATATAAACAATCTGGGTGATGATGAGCCACAACCCTATTTATCAAGACAAGATTATGAAAAATTCTTAAATAAAGAAAATAAATTGGAAAATGACCTAAACGATAGTACTTCTGAAGATTTGACCTACCATGGTATTGCTGATGGTATAATGGTAGAGCTTCAATATAAGTACAATCCAAGGCCTAGAAACAATAGTGTTACAATCACCCAAAATAAGAATATCTTGTCGAGGAGCGAGACAGACGAGATAGTTTCAAAAAATGTTGAAAAACAGACTGTAAAAACCAACCAAACGGACACACAGCCTAGCAAGACTAAGGTAGCTGAAACACTCACAGTCAAAACACCAAAAGTGAAAGCTCCTGCAACTGAAACAAAACTTTCACCACAAAAGAAAGATGATAAAAAGGGAGTCGAAGCCCAAAACGTTGAGAATGACAAAATTGTGGGAAATTTCAATCTGGAAAACGAAATCAATAAAATCAAGATCCCCATACCTCTTGTCGAGTTGGAAAAAAACCCAACGTACAGAAACCAAACTGCCAAGTTGATTAGTTTTTCGGAAGATGAAAGCCAAGCCGACGTCATTAACTTAGAAGACGACAAGCCGAACATAGATTTTGGCCCTCATTTCGAAGGCGCCAAAGACACTGTTGCTCCTTTCTATATCACAGTAACCTTGTTCGACCAACTACTCCATAACTGTATGCTTGATTCTTGAGCATCCCACAATGTTATGCCTAAAGCCATTATGGATAAATTGGGCCTCGAAATTACTAGGCCTTATGGAGATTTATATTCTTTCGATTCTATAAAAGTTAAATGTATAGGCATGATTAAAGACTTGGTGGTAAATCTGGCTCAAATGCCTATGAAAAACATTCTCATGGATGTAGTGGTCACCGATATCCCTCCAAAATATGGTATGTTGTTATATAGATACTACGGTGCCAAGCTTGGGGGGTCCCTCCAGCTTGACATGACATATGCTACGATCCCAATTTTTGGAGGACAGTTCACACACCTGTACAGAGAGACCAAGTTAGCGTTCATGGTAAGTGATTCGCGCAACCCAAATAATCTCCCTGTATATATTGTTGATCAGGATCTAGGTAATTGTATCTTATCCATTGACGATGATATTGTCTTAGGTATAGATGAAAGTTGTACAGAAGAAAAAATAGAAAAAGAAAAAAATAAACAAAGTGTATATAACACTAGTGTGTGGAAGATGTTTTTTCATGACGCTTCATCTTACCTTGAAGCCGGAGCAGGGGAACTCCTTGTGGCCCCCGATAATCAATTCGTAATCCCTTTTTCCTATAGACTCCAGCGGAATGTGGACCACAATAATAACGTTTTCCAGTATGAAGCCTTAGTATTAGGTTTGGAAGCCGCTAGGAGAATGAAAATAAAAAACCTCGAAATATTTGGTGATGCCGATCTAATTGTAAAATAGGTAAACCAGCAGTACCAGGCAAAACATCCTAGGCTGAGGTCTTACAGGAATTGCGTCTGGGATCTAATTGAAAATTTCTTCTCCTCTGTCAAAATCCACTACATTCCAAGAACTGAAACCAACAGGCTGATGCGTTAGCCAAAGCAGCCTCAACCTTCACACCTCCCACTACTTTCAAACTAAAATATCATATACAAATGAGACACCGACCTTCCATACCAAATAACATACAACACTGGCAAGTTTTTGAGGATGATGAACAACTGCGTAAATTTTTAGAATCAATAGAAGAGTTTGTTGAAACTCATTCCGACCAAGAAAACCAAAATGATCCTGTTTGGATCATGTAGGAAGGGGAAGACCCCCAGGAATTTCACAATAAAATAGCCAATCATCGTATGCTTGTTCTAAAAAATAACTAGATCCCCAAGGGCTCGATTCCCTTGGAAAGTTTATTTAATCAAGATGATATCCCATTAAGATCCACCTTACAACTGCAACCTGAAGAGGTTGAGGACTGTGACATAGGTACCAAAGAAAACCCTCGGTTGGTGGATCTGTCCAAATACCTATCCCCAGAAAACAAAAGTAAATACGCTAAGTTTCTTATAAAGTATAAAGACATTTTCGCTTGGTCTTACAACGAATTGAGAACTTATGATACTTCTATAATTGAACATAAAATTCCTCTGAAACCCGGTGTCAATCCTTTTAAACAGAAACTCAGACAGATAAACCCTATTCTGCTACCAGTAATTGAAAAGGAAGTCAAAAAACTCTTGGACGCTAAAATCATCGTTCCACTAAGATATTCCGAGTGGGTGGCTAATTTAGTCCTAGTAAGAAAGAAAAATGGCGAAATCAAACTGTGTGTCGATTTTAAAAACCTGAACCGATCATCACTCAAAGACAATTATCCATTGCCTAAGATGGACCACGTTTTAGAGAGAGTAGTTGGAGCTAACAGAATATCAATGATTGATGGTTTTTCAGGTTACAATCAGATCGCAGTACACCATGATGATAAGGAAAAAACAACTTTTACTACCCCTTGGGGTACCTTCATGTACGATAAAATGCCTTTCAACTTGATGAATGTAGGGGAAACCTTCCAATGAGCCACGGACATTGCCTTCATGGGTGAGAAAGATAAATTCGTTGTTATCTATCTCGATGATCTGACCGTTTTTTCAAAATCTGATGCGGAACATCTAATGCACCTAAAACAAACTTTCGAGAAATGTCGTAAATTCAGTTTGTCCCTCAATCCCAAAAACTCTCATTTCACTATGCAAGAAGGTAAGCTATTGGGTCATGTAGTGTCAAAATACGGAATCAAAATCGATCCTAAAATAATTGAGGCAATAGATACTATAAATATCCCTAGAAATGTAAAAGAAATGGAAAAATTTATTTCTTGAGAAGATTTATCCCCAATTTCGCTGAAATTGTGAAGCTGATCACAAATATGTTGAAAAAGAACAGTGAGATGAAGTGGACAAGTGAAGCCAAAGCATATTTTCAACGAATTAAAAAATTTATCAGCGAAGCACCAGTCTTAGCAAGTCCTGATTACACAAAAGAATTTCTGATTTTTTCCTTCGCCTCCGAACATACTATCACAGTTATATTGTTACAGAAAAATGAAGAAGGATTTGAACAACCCATTGATTTTTTTAGTAAAAGTATGAGAGACAAAGAGTTGAAATATAATATACTATAAAAACAAGCTTACGCAATGGTAAAGGCTCTCAAGGCTTTCAGAACGTACGTATTACATTTGAAGATCATAGCCTATGTTCCTACAAGCTCAGTCAAAGACATATTGGTTCAACCAGATAGTGATGGGAGAAGAGGCAGATGGTTAGCTAAGATTCAGGAGTTCGATCTTGAAGTCAAACCAAGAAAACTCATTAAAGGACAAGGTCTGGCTAAATTGTTGGCCGAATCCAACTTGCAGGCACTTGGAATAAACCAGCTACAAGAAGCTGAGAGTTCTCTAGAAATAAATGAACTCGATTTTGCTACTCCTATGGTTGAGATAGAAGATAGGTTTTCTTCTTCGGTCTGGTATCATGATATTGTTTCTTATCTATTGACCCTTAAATGTCCTAGTGAATTAACCCCATCTAAATCCAGGACACTGAATATGCATGCTATAAAATATTGTATTATAGACGAAAAACTATTTTGGAAGGACCCCCTGGGTTTTTGGCTGAGCTGCTTGGTTGAGACCGAAATTGAAAAGCCTATAGATGAGTTCCATGAGGGAGTGTGTGGAGGAAACCATGCTTGGCGAGCCATAACTTATAAAATACTAAGAGATGGATATTATTGGCCCAAACTTTTCACATATGTAAATACTAAAGTCCAAGCTTGTGTTCCATGTCAGTTGTTTACAGGTAAACAAAAAATCTCAGCTTTACCTCTAATTCTAGTTAAATCTGAAGCCCCTTTTCAGCAATGGGGCCTTGATTTTATTAGAGATATTCACCCACATTCCAGTGCTCAGCATAGGTGGATTCTAACCGCAACGGACTATTTTACTAAGTGGGTGGAAGCTATTCCCATGAGAAACGCGACTGACACAGTTGTAATCAACTTTCTGGAAGAAAACATTTTATCCAGATTCGGTTGTCCTCGAAAAATAGTCATCGACAATGCACAAGCATTCAAATTGATGGTTATGGTAAGATTTTGCCAAAAATTCAACATCATATTAGGACACTCCACAGCTTATTATCCGTAGGGCAACAGTTTAGTTGAATCATCTAACAAAAGTCTGACAACTGTGATAAAAAAAATATTGACTGACAACAATAAGACGTGGCATATTCATTTGAAATACGCTCTATGGGATAATAGGATAAGTACTAAAAGGGCGATCGAAATGTCCCCTTTTCAGATTGTTTATGGTGCCGATGTTATTTTACCAATCAATCTATCTCTACCTGTAATGAAAATTTTGCAAGACTCAAACAAAGAAACTAACGACATTACCAGCAGAGAAAATCAGTTGGTCGAAGTTCAACAAAATAGGATTGAAGTAAACGAAAAGTTGCAGAGATATCAGGATAAGATGAAGGCTTTGTTTGATCAGAAGGCTAAGGATAGAGATTTCCTCCCTAGAGATATGATACTAAAATGGGAAGCCAGAAGAGAAGACACTGGAAAACACGACAAATTCGACTCGATCTGGTCCGACCCTTATAGAGTCTCAACCTCAAAAGGAGAAAATGATTTTTCATTAGAAAATCTAAATGGAGATATTCTAAGCACCCTTGTAAATGGGAGATATCTTAAACACTACATGCAGTAATACGTTTTCAAACTTTCATTGTATATATCGGTTTGTTTTCACGTTTTCTTTATTAGTCACATTGTTTTCGGTAGATTTTATATATATATATATATATATATATATATATATATATATATATATATATATAAAGAAAGATTTTTCAGAGGATGAAAATACAAAGCAATTCAAATTTAGCAGTTTATAGAGTTAGTATGAGTGTGTCTGACAGTTATCAGTTGTTCGCAGGAAAAGCGTGAGGACTCAAGAGACCAATTTTACTACAGGGGTAATCCACATGGATAACCATGATAAATACTTTCCCTAAAGGTAATGAGTAAACAATCTTCTGGTTGTAAATGCGACGAACTATTAAGGTATGAACTTTGACCCGAGAACATGAGTTAAAAATATCCTAAGAGGTACAAATGAACGAGATGTTGATTTTTTATATAAAAACAAAAAAATATATATATAAATAAATGATTAATACTCGTTAGCACTCCCAAGTTTCGAGGTTCTCTCACCTTTCCACTTCGATCACTATCAATCTTACTCTTCACCCAATCTTGTTTTTCTCCCTTTAAGTCTCATCTTAATTTTGGAAATGTTCAAACTAACTTTCGAAGCAAAGATAGGCAAAATACTCTGTTTTTCCTAAGCCTTGGTTGAACCAGAAGTATGTCTGGGCTAATCTTAACCTTTTTAGTCCTTATACCAGAAATAAAAAGATCGTTTTCGCTCAAGTGAAGTCCCTTAAAGAAAAAGAAAAAAAAGTGTTAATAAATTTTCCCTGAGATTCTCCATAAAGTTAGAGTGTCTGAGGGCCCAAAGTAGATCAATCCAGAGATTTTTAATAAGTTGACAGACCTTTTCTATAATAATTTTTTTTTCCCTGAGTATGTTACATACTTATTGATTGCCCCCACTTCATAACAAATATGTATAGAAATAGATGATGAAAGTAAATTCGTTATCAATTTCCCCCATCTAACATAAAGAGGTGGTGAAAGGAAATTCATTATCGATTGCCACCATCTAATATAAAGAGATGATGAAAGGAAATTCATTATATGATTACCCTCATCTCAACATTTAAATGCTAAAATTAATGAAGTGGTGAAAGGAAATTCAATGTCGAAAATCTGATAACTTCAACGGGGTATTGAACAGGCCCGCTGGCAGTGAAGCAATGTCTCCATAATGACAAGACTGTTATACAAAAATTGCAAGATGCTCTAGTATTTTTCTTCTTTCAGCTAGATTACACTCTAAGATTATGGGATTCCAGATTACACTCTAAGAGTCTCTCGATGTGAATACGATCAAATAAAAACTAGTAGAATGACTAATCTTGTTTTGATTATCTTGCACAAGTCTGGGGTCGGTTTTAGAAAGGGGAAATCCAAGTGATCATATTTCAAGATTGTCGAACGCTTAGTTTGGAAATTTTTCCTAAGTTAAGGTTAGGATCTTTATCCCCTTAGTAGTTTTCACAGCTATGTCTCATAGACCGAAATAACTGACCCCATTTACCCAATAAAAGGCACTAAGTCTGCCTATTCTCCTCGTCCCACAAGGAGACGAGGTCCCCAATTGGAGCCTATGTTGAAGCTAGGTTTGAAAATTTTCACCTTTAAAACTAAATTTTTTCTCTTTCGGGATTCGACTTTTCATAAGGTATAATCCTCACTATCAGTCCCAAAGACTGGTACCGAAGTCCCAAAATGATTTCTTTTCTTCGTTATAATTAAAGACAGAAATATCAAGTGTTATTAAAGTCTAGACGCACGTTCTATAAAGTGTTTCAAATCGCGATAATTTAAAACCCTAAAGGAGTTAATTAACCATCTTTTAATCTTTCAAGATTCGGGGTTTACTCAGAACAACACCTTTTAATACATGTTGAATCGAGAAATCCCGATTCCCGATTTCCCAAAGGAAGTGAAAGTTAGTCTTAATCTTGATTAATTAATTTAAAACTAATCCCATCGCGATTTCGAGATTCGGGGTTTAGTGGTGACATACCTCATGTAACCGTGATCCTCGAAACCCTGAAACGCGAAGTCCTAACTCAATACGGAAGTTAAGGCCTAAAACTAATCTCATCATGATTTCAGGATTCGGGGTTTAGTGGTGACATACCTCATGTAACCGCGATCCTCAAAACCCTGAAGTGCGAAGTCACAACTCAATACCGAATTTTAAAGAGAACTAACTTCATTTTAAAAATACATTTAATGGTAATTAAACTTCTTAGGTACTTTCTTTTCGACCTCCGTCAAAAGAAATTTTTTGAATGTTGATTTTAGAATTGTCGAAATACGACCACATTAATAATGGATAGATCGTGATTTCTGTGACACAAATGCGTATCTCAGAAATATTCTCTGCATTAAAGGTATTAAATTCTTGACAACTGCATCAGTACTTTCACCATAAAATGAGTTAAAAAAAAATTAGAGGTTTGTGTTCTGAAACTTATTCTCGCTTTTTCTATCAGAAGTAAGATAATATAGTCGAGATTTCACACCTCTCTTCTGTGACAGGTTTACATTCCAATACAAAGTCATGGTACCAAGGAAGGGACCCAAGAAGAGTGAAGATACAACTGAAAGTTCCAACCCAGAGGGAGATGTCATATCAGACACCACACCACATGCTATCGCTTCAATTAAATCATGGAGACAAATTTATGAAAATCTGGACTGTGAGATAAAAAATTCCCTTAACGACTCTGAGAATCACCTTCGGGACATAGCAGAATCATAACTTCACAAAATTGCAACACGCCCACAACTCATGGCGTACAACGACATGATCAGTTGGGCTTTGGACAAGGTTGATATTCTAATGAGAAGAATTTTAAATGATCAAGGGGCCATTATCGACTCATTCAAACCCAAACATATCTAGGTTATGTACAAACTCTCACCCAATCCTAATTTCATTTATAATGCCAAATTTATAGCGGAATTCCAGAGAAAGGAATGCACTGAGGCAGATCAAACTTACCCCAATTTAATCAAAGGTTGGTGGAGATGTCCATCAAAATTTAGGGCCGATACCCACAGAATTTATGCCACAAATTCTTTGAATGAGTACATGGTTTATGTAGCCATGATGTTGTGCAGACTCTTCAGCAAAAAGAATCCCTGTCATTTTCCCGCAGAATGGGTGCCCTTTTTAGAAGAAGCATAGGAAGTATATAGTTTCAACTGGGACAATATTTTATCTAATAATATAGCCAAAGAGATTTAGGATTACAGAGATTCAAGAGCCTGAGGTCAACCAGTGGCCTTCTACATGTCAGCATACCTCATGGACGCAATTTGTTTTATGACTCCTTTTCCCCTGATGAATTGGATTTGCAACATAACTTGCCCTGAACCCATTCACGAATATCACTCTGAGCTATGGGAAGAAAATGCAAAAAAATTGTTTGAAAAAATTTGCCATTTCGTGGTGATACCCATGCATAAAATGTTTTTCGACTGTGACCCTCCTCACATTTCTGAAGCAGTTTCAAATAAACTCAAGCAAATAGCATAGTGGTTCATTGAAGAAAGCTTCTCTTACATTAGGGTTTATGGGTGCTCAATCCCCCCTCATGCGCTTTCAAAGTTCCTTCCGGATAGACTAGTGTGTAGGGAAGTAGCACACCAAATAGTAAAAGGCGGTATTGGAATAGAGCTAAAGGAAGCTCAAAATAAGTCCTGGCCAATTTTCCCTGTGGACATCGGGAAATTTTTATTACTAAATTTGGGACATTCTAGGGTGGAAGCAGAGGCACTCGAAGAAGTTAAACTATTAAATATTGAGTACAAAAGGCATGACCCTTATAAATTAGTGAACAAACACTTGATACACTGCAATATGAAATCCTATGAACATGAGGAGTCCCCTTGGGACGACATGTTCAAAGGAACCAAGTCTTATAAAGAAGTGTTGGAAAGAGTATAGACACTGTCATTTGACATACAAGTCAGCTTTTAGACCTTTCAGAAACATCAACGGAGTGGTCTTCCTCAAGTACTTCAAGGAGAATAAATTACCCTCCCCTAGGAGAAAGAAATTGTTCCACCAGGTTTCGAGCAGGAAGCACAAAAGAAGGGAAATCCCAAAAAATCCCTACAGGATACGGAAAGGCCTCCACCAAGCAAAAAGATTGAAGCAGAGAAAAGGTCAGGTAGACCTCCCAATTTCGGTAAGCCTACCCCCACTTCATCACCAGGGGTTGATGTCAACAAGCCTAAGGCAGCAGGAGGGAAAGGATCTATGGATCTAGGGAGTCCCATATCTTCCTTAACACCCTTACAATCCACTTTTGGACTCCCACAGATGGGAGTTATTTTTGTTGATGACCTTACCTCCATTCCCATAGATGAGATTCCTCCTTTCGATTATTTTTTCAGTAGAAAAAGGAAGGCCATCCTGAAACAGGAGATGCATAAGAGGGAGGGGAACATGGCTAAAAAAAATAAAGTCTTGATAGATGGACAAAATTTGGAGGAAGAAGATTTCGCTACAGAGATAGCAGGTTCCATGGGAGCCATGGCAACAACAATTTTTTTTACCATGGGAAAAATGATAACCAAGATAAAGAGGAGTGATAAAATCATAGCACAATTACGAGAGAAATTAAAGAATGTTGAGGAAATAATTAGAGAAGAAATGAGTAAAATATTGGAGAATACAAGGGTTGCCGAAAGGTTATAGGTTCAATCACTCAAAACGAGTTTGGACGAAATGATCCAGGAAATACAAACAAGTCAACTACAGATTACTCAGCAAAAGGAGCACACAGAACAATTGTAAGATAGACTAATATCAATGGAAGATCAGATTATAGACCTAAAAGATTTCCAGGCCTAGTCACTGGAAGTGCATTCAAAAATAGAAATTGAACAACAGAAATTGATTTCCAAGATAGAAATTGTTCAGAATTACTTTCAAGGAGTAGATAATGCCTTTGATAATATTATCCTGAGGGAAAAAGAAGCCAAAGACGTGAGGATTACTCTCCAAAAGGAAATTATATATTCGACAGGTGAAGAGGTACCCAAAACTATGAAAGTATCAACCATAGAGAAAATCAGAGGTGACATCATGCTCAAGCTATGGGAGACCAACATAAATGAAAGCAAAAGAATAGCCAAAGAAATCAGAGATGAATTTGAAGAAGTTTTTGATCTCTTAGACAAAGGGTCATTAAATATTGGAAAAGGTAATTGTACAGGACTTTTGGGACAGATCAATATTGTAAGACATCAATTAAATTTTAGGAAAAATTTAAGTGAAATCCAAAATGGAAATTTCACAACTAAGAAAAATCGATGTCACCCTAATGAACAGGTTGTTAGTTGAGCCTAACTTAAAGCTGCAGTCAGTAAAGTTTACAGATAAAGGAGTTGATGACCGTCTTTCCAAGATTCAGAGAAAGGTTTATTTGTTCGAGGCAAGAGATCTTCTAGAACCCCCCAAAAATTTTACACAATTCTTGGAGAGATGCATTAAATGTATCGAATCAAAAGAAGGAGAGTCATCAACAAAGTAAACGTATTATTTGGAAGAGCTTTACTTCAAAGAAAATGGAAAAATGGAGAAGATCATGAAAATGATTTTGGATCTATTTTTTAACAAATAGTTAGTCTCTAAGAATTAGGAAATCACCAACCATCCTAAGATTGGTGATTTTGTATAAATGTAATTTTTCAAGACTAAGAAGAGGCTTTTTTTTGGATGAATGGTAAAAAAGAAAAACTTCATTTTTCCTGAATTAATATTATATAGATTGAAGATTCCAGATCTGGTCAAGCTTGAGTTATGTGTTTCTCCGTCCTTCATTTTTATTTCATAGTTTCGTTTGAAGTGTTTCATGTGTTAACTTCTATTAGAGTGATTGAACAGTCAAATTATCTAATCGTTTGCAGTTTTTCCTATGTATCAACTTTTAGCGGATATAATACCTATAAATGTTTTAGGACTCTAAAATTGTATGCTTCTGCAAAGTTATCACCCATTTTTCTTGTATTAACTTAAAATGAGATTCTTCTTAAATTGATGCCTCATTTTTGTTATACAACTACATGTTTCCTTTTTCTTCATTCCGTACACTGTCTCCTTTAAATTTGACTCAGATACTAGAAAAGGCCTTTATTTATGTTATACTATTAATTCATAATTTGGAAGTTCTATATTTTTAAATTCGAACTAGAATTTTGCGACCCTTGAAAATATTTTTGATTTACAAAAAAAACAAACCCCCAGGTTTCATGATTGTTCCAGTTACCAGACAACCCAATATAGAACCCGGTCTATCAGATCAAACGAGCATTGTGTTAAACCTATTCAATACCATCTTACAAAAAACAAATACATGGGTAGAACCTGAAAGATCATGGGCTGCTATTGAAAGGGATATTAGCATTCAAGAACAATGGGAAGCTAGACAGAGACACTTAAGGAACCAACCGTGATCTCGGTTTCCTTTAAACTAGTTCTTTTTACCCATTAATTATCTCTACCTTTTTGGATGCCTTGACGGTATACTTTAGAGCCTTAAAGTATAAACTCAGGAACAACATAACATATATGCAATGGTTTCCCCAAGAGGTAATGAATGGGGCACTTTATTGGCTGGAACGTTTCTTAGAGGGAAATCAAACCCTCGAGTGATTACTAACAGACTCTGAAGGCATTGAATTTCCAATTGGGTTGATGATTATTAAAGGAGAATATCTGAGACATGATGAAAGAACACAAAAGAAAGGTCATTATTTATTTCAAGATTATAGACCAGGTGAATTTGTATACCGCTTTACGAAATTGGTTGTTGTACAAACCTCCTACTACAAACAATGTGAAGTAAGAAATCATCAAAGGGATGATATTTATGTACTTACTCTGAGAATGAGAAGTTAATGGAGACCATCAATATTTAAATTTATCCCAATGGTATACTTGAATGACCATAGGCATGTAAAAGGAATAATTGAACAAATATTTTATATTTATGAATGATTGAAAATTTGGCTTCATTTTATGGTTATTATGGTATTCATGTATCTTGTGGTTCTTTATTGTTGTTGGAGAATTATGTCTAGCTTTCCCTTCCATTTCTCATCCTTTCTTTCCTAGCCTTGCCTTTCCTTTCCTTTCCTTTCCTTTCCTTGCCTTGTCATGCCATGCCATGCAATTCCTTGCCTTGCCATGACTTGCCTTACCATGCCATGCACTGGCTTTCCTTTCCATGACATACATTTCCTTGCGTTACCATGCCATGCCATGTCATGCCTTTCATTTCCTTGTGCTGCATCGCCTCACATTTCCTTGCATTGCCTTTCCATGCCATGCCATGCCTTTCCTTGCCTTGAATTTCCATGCCATGCCTCACCTTTCCTTGAATTTCCATGTCATTCCTTTCCTTTGCATTCCATGCCTTGCCTTGACTTGCCATGCCATACCTTTCCTTTCCTTGACTTGCCATTCCATGCCTTTCCTTTCCATGTCATGCCTTGCCTTAATTTTCCTTGCCATTCTGTGCCTTTCTTTTTCTTGAATTTACTTGCATTTCCTTGTCTTTCCTTTCCATGCCTTGGATTCCCTTGCCATGTCATGCCTTTCCTTGGAATGTCAGGCCTTTCCTTTCTTTATCATGTCATTCCTTTCCTTTCCTTTCTATGCAATTCCATGCCATGCCATGCCATACCTTGCATTTCCTTTCAATTCCTTGCATTGCATTTCCTTGCCTTGTCTTGCCCTACCTTTCCTTGCCTTTCTATGCTATGTCATGTCATGCCATTCTATTCCTTTCCTTCACATTCCATTCCTTTCCTTTCCTTGCTATGTCATGCCTTGCATTAAATTGTCATTTCATGCCTTTCCTTGCCATGGCATGTCTTGCCTTGTCATTCCTTTTCATGCCATGCCTTGCATTGCATTAAATTTCCTTGTGTTTCATTGCATTGCCTTGATTTTCCTTTCCTTACCTTACCTTGGCATGCCATGCCATGCCATGCCTTGTATTTTCTTTCCTTGCCTTTATATGTCATTTTCTGCCTTGCCTTGCCATGCCATGCCTTGCAGTTCCATGACATTCCATACCATTCCTTGGATTTCCATGTCTTACCTTTTTTTTCCTTGCTTTATCTTGTGTTTCCTTGGCTTGCCTTGTCATTCCATGCCATGCCTTTCATTTCCTTACATTGCATTTCCTTGCCTTGCATTTCTTTTCCTTTCCTTGCCTTTCCTTGTCATGTCATGCCTTGACTTGACATGCCATTCCTCTCCTTACCTTGAATTTCCATGCCATGCCTTGCTTTTCCATGCCATGCCTTTCCTTTCCTTGCCATGCCATGCATTGCTTTTCCATGTCATGCCTTTCCTTTCCTTGACATTCCATGTCTTGATTTTCCTTGACTTTCCATGCCATGTCTTTCCTTGCCATGTCATGACTTGTATTTCCTTTCCATTCCATTCCATGCCTTACCTTTCCATGCCATACCATGCCATGCCTTTCCTTTCCTTCCCATGCCATGCCTTTCCCTGCCTTCCCATGCCATGCCTTTCCTTGCCTTCCCTTTCCATGCCTTGACTTTCCTTGCCTTCCCGTGGCATGCCATGGAATTCCTTACCTTTCCATGCCATGCCATGCCATGCCTTTCCTTGCCATGTCATGCTTTGCATTGCCTTCACTTTCCATGCCATGCCTTTAATTTCCATGCCACGTTATGCCTTACCTTGCCATTCCATGCCATGCCTTTCCTTTCCTTGCCATGCCATGACTTTCCTTTCTATTCCATGCCATGCCTAGACTTTTCTTGGCATGTCATGTTTTTCCATCCCATGCCATGTATATCCTTACAAGGTGTTAAATATTCAAACATATATAATAAGAACTGAGAAAAACCCTAGTTCCATAGATCCTCCAACAAATTTTTTTCCAGGCAACAAAATGATGACGGAGGCCCCACTAGCTGAAAATTGATGCCACATATCCAATGCAAACAATGATTCATCCATCTCATTGTCTCCCTCTCACACTCTCAAACAATCCTCGTCCAACCCCCCCTCTCTCTCTTTCTCTCTCCCCCTCATTCTACCTCCTTC
>ML779288.1:31113-43448 GCA_009831015.1 Picea engelmannii
CTTGGTCTCCCTCTCCATCCCCATATTGGTCTCCATTTCCCTACCTCCCAAACCCCCCTCTCTATCTTCCTCTCTCCGACTATGACACTTTCATACACTCTCTCTCTACCCCCCTCTATGTATTCCTCTCTCTCCCTCTCAAACTCTAACACACTATAGAAATTTTGGTACACCGCAAGGAAATAAATGGCCTTGATCTAGACATTTCAAGACCTAGACCTAGACCTAGACCTAGACCTAGACATAGACATAGAAATACCTAGACCTAGACATGGAAAGACCTATACCTAGACCATATACCATGACCTAGACCATAGACCATGACCTAGACCATGTACCATGACCTAGACCTTTATGATGACCATGACATAGACCTAGAGCTAGAGCTAGACCATGAGCTAGATCTATACATAGACCTAAGGATAGGCTTATACCATGACATATACCACGACATAGATGTAGATATAGACCTAGACCATGACCTAAATCAATACCATGACCATGACCAAGACCTAGACCATGACCTAGATCTTTACCTAGACCATGACCTAGACCCCCCTAACTCCATCTAAGCCTAGGAATAACTTATACTCGACTCTTAACCCCCTCCACACCCGATTCCTAAGTACACTATGCCTATACCTCTTGTTGAAGGCCCCACAAAACTTGCATCTTCATCTTGGTGCTCTAACCATTTCTCTATGCTTCAAAACACTCTCAATATTAATCCCTTATGTTCTATTTGTCCCCAAACCCTTATATATCTTTATTCATAAAGTTGTTTGGTATAGAATAAATTCTATATATGTTGCATTAAGAGAGTGCGTGCACTCTTACGAATTAAAATCCTTGAGATTGAGTTTTCTCGATGATCATCCATGCCCAACAGTAATGTGTGTGTTCTTTAGTGCGCACATGTTCTAGGAACACGCGTGGGTTCCTACTGGGTAGTTTGTTGTGTCAAGTAGGCTCCTCAAATTCATTTATCTGTTTACTCAAAAAAATTCTCATCTGCACAAAAAAAGAGAAAGAACATACAAGTTTTTGTTCTTTTAGTCTTCTTGTTTAATTCATAGACAAGTTTGTGCTATTGGAAGACAATGTTGGGAAGAATTGGAAGACAAATTTGTCCAATTGGAATTGGAATTGTTAGTCATGTCTTCTTGTGTAATAACAATACAAATTTATCCAATTGGAATTGTTAGTTGTGTCTTCTTGTGTAATACCAAGACAAATTTGTCCAATTGGAATTTTTAGTTGTGTCTTCTTCTGTAATACCAAGATAAATTTATACAATTGGAATTGTAATTGTTAGTTGTGTATTCTTATGTAATACCAAGATAAATTTATACAATTGGAATCAGAATTGTTAGTCATGTCTTCTTCTGTAATACCAATATAAATTTATACAATTGGAATTGGAATTGTTAGTTGTGTCTTCTTGTATAAGACCAAGACAAATTTTTCCAATTGGAATTGTTAGTTGTGTATTATTGTATAATACCAAGATAAATTTGTCCAATTGGAATTGCTAGTTGTGTCTTCTTATGTAATACCAAGACAAATTTTTCCAAGTGTAATTGTTAGTTGTGTCTTCTTGTTTAATACCAAGACAAATTTGTTGTGATGTGATTGGAAGATAATTTTTCTCTTTAAACATGGGGAACCTAGGGAATCAAGAAGGTAAATGAAGAAAGAGAAAGGGTAAGGGTGCATATGTCAAAACACAGACTTTCAGAAGAGGTCAATCCAATTTCTAGTGGAATAGATGTCGTTGTTGTTTCTCCTCCATCACCAAAAGCAAAGTGTAGGATTTCAATAGAGACAATTCCAGTTCAAACTTCTATTGTGCCTTAGCCAATTACTATATCATCCAGAAAAATTCTTATGAATGAAAATATGATCAACGATTTCTTGGAGCTGATTATACAATGGATGAAATTATAGAGGCAATCGATCCAAAACATTATAGTGAAGAATTTCTTGTGGTGCAACCTCTTGTTGGACAATTGGACATTCCAGAAACTAGTCCTGGGAATGTCCACTCTCCTCCCATAATTGATCCACCAATTATTGAAGGGGCAAGAACTGCAATGGTGTTAACTCCACAACAGAGAGGTCAAGAGTGCCATAATAGGGGTTCATCATCCCTACCTAGATTAAATAATGTACGGTGAAGAAATCTTAAACACATTCAGGTGAAAAAAAGTGATCCAGCATCACTTGAAGGTATTTTACCTAAACATACTATTCTCTATCATTCTTATAAAATTATTAAAGAATACTTTGAACCAAAATGTCATGACACTAAATGTCAATTATTTGTTTCTCTGTTAAAATCTAGAAGTTTGATTGTTGTTAGGAGAATTTTAGGCATTAAAATAGTCAAAATTTTAGAAATAAGACTTCACACTGTTAGAAACCTTGTGGATGCTTTTCAAAAAAATGGTAAGAAATCTCGTTCTAAAGGCCATAATGTAGCCTGACATATATTTTCATAATCAATTGTTAACAAGATCACAATAAAACATTGTTTTCTCCAACAAACCTCTCATCTCATGAAATACAATATCAAAACACTTAGAAAGTATTCTAATAGATGAGATAGCCCCAACACAAGTGGCCCAACAAATTTGTGGGCCTTCACTGGTAGTCTACCGCATTTTAACATGAAGTTAATTGGAGTATTTAAGCGACTAGTACAAGCTTTCTGGCATGATAATGCTAGGCATTCTTCCAACCAAAAAAATGTAATAAAATTGAGAAGGGATCTAGGGACTATGAACCGTATATTAAAAATCTTCCTGAAATTACAGAGACATAATTGTATGAGAGATTGAGGATAGTACACAGTGCACTTAAATTTGTCCAAAGATCTTTCCATAAATGCAAGTCTTGGTATGATCAAACAAACACAATTTGTAACACATGTTTTTGTGGATATCACATTGAGTATGGTTATTATTATGACACATGTATATTTATTTTTCCTGTATTGTATAACACCCTTGTGCATAGATGCTTAGTTATATTTCCACCTTCATCATCTAGAGAATTTATTCTCAACATCTTGTGTACAAGGCCAGGGTTGTACATTTTATCAAAATTATTTCTTAGATGGGACATTTCCCATGTTTCGTGGAATGGAATTACTAAGAAAGTACATCCATATTGTAAGTGATGAGTATTAATTGGGGAGGAAGGAGATTTCCTTGAAAATATTTAAATATTTTTCATATGATATTGAAAGAGGGAAAGAAAGAAAAAAGATACAATTGGTGACTTCCTAGGTACGATTATGTGACTTCATCAAGGACTTCGTCGAAAATACAAGAAAATATGTTTATCATGTCCAGGTGGCTCAATGGTAGGATGAGCATTTTAGAATATGTAGAGATACACTTATCATTGGTACTGTCTTATCGGTGGTTGATTTTTCTAAGAACTGCATCCTTCAACCTATTATCACTAAGAGCAAGTCATCATAATGGTCCATATCACATACATGCATGGGCTAGATAATAACAAAGAAAACATAGCTATATTGAAGGAGTATCACTTCTACATAAGAAATGATTGGTGACACGACTTAGCCTACCTACAACATTTATTTCAGTTGTTTTACAATCACCTTAAGGAGAAGAACATAGAAATGTATCAACATTGGATTTGGTCAAATGGTTGCGTGATAAAAAATGATCGTGTATTTCAATGGTTGTGTATGTTGCACAAAAAACTCAATGTACCACATATTTGGAACTATTTAGAGTCTCAACATGGGAAAAGGGGAGCATGATGGAGCAGGTGCATCCATCAAAAGACTGTAACGCAAGAACGAAATGATTTTCACAACTACTTCCCTCATTCGAGATGAAAAATCCATTGTTGTATGGTGTTCTTCAGTAATGGGAGAGGGAACAATGGCCCGTGAAGACCAATCAACTAGGAAAGGACATGTACAAAAATTGTTTTGGAGGTGATTGATGTATATTGATAAAAGTGGTATGAATGCAAAACAATCCATGGAACTTATGGATTCCATTCAGTTCTAACATCAGACAATGCAATAGCTGAAATATGGACGAGAAAAATCTCTGTCTTCCATGGTCCATGTAGTAGTAATGAATGGCATGATTGTGAATCCAAAGACTGGGTTGGTAGATGGTATTGTGTATCACTCCCCATTGGTCAATGCATAAATATGGAATTATCCTAGTTGCAGGAGGACCAATCAAATATTTCAACATATTAAGATCGTGTTTGAGATCTCGTGTTGTTAGGTTTGGTGAAACCTTCTATTAAATTTTCAATAACTAGCATCAATGTTTTATGCTTTGGTTATTTATTGGACTCACATGTTGGCACTCTACTTTTTTCAAGGAACATATATGCAATGGTTTTACCAAGAGGTAATGAATGGGGCACTAATTCTTGGCTGGAACGTTTCTTAGATGGAAATCAATCCCTCATGCGATCTATAACAGACTCCAAAGGAATTGAATTTCCAATTGGGTTGATGGTTATTAAAGGAGAATATCTGACACATGATGCAAGAAAACAAAAGAAAGGTGATTATGTATTTCAAGATTATAGAACAGGTGAAGTTGTATACCACTTTACAAAATTGGTTGTTGTACAAACCTCCAACTACAAACAATGCCAAGTAAGAACTCATCAAAGATACTATACTTCTTTCCTTACTTTGAGCATGAGAAGTTAATGGATACCATCTATATTAAAAGCGATCTCGATGGTCTACTTGAATGACCATAGGTATGTAAAAGGAATAATTGAACAAATATTTTAGATTTATGAATGATTGAAATTTTGGCTTCATTTTATGGTTATTATGGTATTCTTGTATCTTGTGGTTCTTTCTTGTTGTTAGGGAACTATGTCTAGCCTTCCCTTCCCTTCCCTTTCCTTTCCTTTCCTCGCCTTTCCTTTCCTTGTGTTTCCTTTCCCTTCCTTGCCTTTTAATTCCATGCCATGCCATGCCATGCCATGCCTTACCTTACCATTCCATGCCTTGACTTTCATTGCATTTCCTTTCCTTGCATTGTGTTTCATTACCATTCCATGCCATGCCTTGCATTGCCTTGTGTTGCATCACCTCAGATTTCCTTGCATTTCCTTTTCATGCCATTCCATGCCATGCATTTCCTTTCCTTTTCATTGTATTCCATGCCATGCCCTACCTTGACTTCACATGCCATACCATTCCTTTTATTTCCATGCCATGCCTTGTGTTGTAGGAAAATTCCCCTGTGGACAGGTGAATTTCCTCTTGGATCTTAGACCCCTATGACCAAGGAAGAAAAATGTTAACATTGAACACCGACATTCCTTTAAATGTAGCTAAAATAGTCAAAGGAAAAGAGGAAGAAAGCATGAGTACCATTTTTTAAAGTTTTTCCTTGCTCGTTCCAGGATGAACTTGATCTTCAAGCCTTTTAATGAGTTCTGCAATTCAATAAACAACAAAGGCGATACATGCTTCCTATTCTACCAAGATTATTTTAAACCATATTTATCAAGAAGAGACAAGCCCATGCAAACATACACAAACTTGAAGGAAATAGGCCAAGCATATATATTAATGAGAAGATAACAAGGTACTTACAATCTGTAGATGCAGATGCAACAACATCACCAAGTCCTCCTTTTCCAACCCCTTGCTTGAAAGATCCACAATCAGAATGACAATACTTTTCACTAATATTCTCCCCCTTTTCACCATGAGAATGAATCCTTATATAGGCTTTGCGAGGCTCAACCACCTTAGATATTCTTGGATAAGTTGAGGATATGACTCTATCAGTTGTGGGATTTCCCTTAGATCCATCCTTTAGCTTGGATTCAAGCCAAACTAACTCAGATGATTCTTATTTTTCCTTAGAGATAAGGGGATTCTTCCCCAAGATTCTCTCAGCAGATCGATGCTCTCTTAAATCTGTAAATAGAGAGCTATAGCGCTCCCTTCTAAGAGGACAAGGAGTGCTAGCACTCCGTGCCTGTGGGCAGGGAAGCTTTGATCTTCAAAAATTTGTTTAAGATGATTATTATTCAAGGTTAAAGTTTGTAAAATTTTCAAAATGACATGTTTTCCTCTTCTAACAAGTCTTAGATGATGTACCAATTTTTCTTATGATGTCGTCCGCAATGTGACACATGCGAGACAAAAATTTGAATTTTGCAACACTTGTGACACTTTCGACAATGACAATGAGAAATTATCTAAGTGATGAATTTTAACGTGTAACAGATTGCCCCCCAAAGTGAGAGGTCAAAAGAAGGAAGTTGATGACTGAAGTGTTTTGTATATTTTTAAAGCAAGGGTATGGAGTCAGAGAACCTGGTAGAAGCTACAAACAACCATAAAACAAATGTTATCATATGTTTCAAACCCAAGGCAGGTATACCTATGCTTGAGTGATAAAGGACGTAAGGTATGTCCGCCATCAAATGCACTATGGATCCATAATGATATTGACTTAAGGGTATAGCCACCAAAGATACATTTTGGATCTATACTTACATGACATGAACTGATCGTAGCCATGATAAATACACAATGGATATACGAGATGACAAAACATAGCAGTGGACCAATACAAAGTGGATATATGTGAAAGTATATATATCAACATGCTCAAATGATCTCATTTCGTAGCCCCAGCAAAGCAATTATTAGAGGGAAAGCTCAACCCATCCCAATCTTGATGTGGTATGAATCTAACCATGTGAATATATTTTTTTATGTCAAACATGGTAGAAACCACTTGATTACCAGTCATTGAGATAAACCATTAACAAGTGAGAGAGAAATCATGAGTGACGTCAATGACTCCCAAGGTACCTTAGTAAAATACAACAATTGTGCATAAATGATATGAATTCAAACATCCGTGGAATTGTTCGATCAGAGGTCAATGATGTAAATCTACTATCGGAGGCGAGTAGTCATGCCATTGAGGCATGCAGGTCCCAAGGTACTGACTGGTTTCTAAGTCAAATTTCCTGGATAATGTGTTGAATTCGACAGGAAAATACTCGCCGAAGGAGGGCCTTGATGTATCCCTCATCAATGACATGAAACTAACATAGATATGTAATATGGTGAATAAAATGAGTATGGACTGACACGGGTATTGAAACTAGAAATTTGTGATGGTTCAATCTTGAGGTGGATACTTCCCTTGAACACTAAGGCACAAGAAACAAAAATGTAACATGGTCCAAAACCCAATGCAGTGGATACTGTGACTTTCATCGGGTGACCCAAAGGAGTAAAATGACTTAGGGGATTGGTTCAGTGGATTAAAATGTATGTAAAAACAATGTGTCGTGTTCAAGGGTGACTACAAAAGTGACTTGTGACAATTCTAAAAATGGCTTGGCTTGCTTCCTTCAATTTTTTCCCCCATCCAGATAGACGAGTACCTCTTTTTGTTTTTACGATCTTGAGGAGGATAACACATGCTCGATATAACTCACCTTCGATAATTTCCCTTTTCTTTGTTTAATGAACTGGAAGAAGTAAGGGTTCGGTCCCACATGGGCCCTTCAATGTGTAATTTTTAACGAGTCTAGATAAGGAAAAATCAGTGGTTTTTCATGTTTAGAGAGTCTGAAAAGAACTTAAAGACGACTATAGGGTTGTCCTTTTTCATAATTTTAGTCTCCAAAGTCCGAAAAAGAGATAAATTGCTACTTGGGAGACACCCTTTCAAAAACATTTTAAACGAGTGTGAAAGGAAGAAAGATCACTCGACAATCTTTTCATGTTTAGAGAGTCTGAAAAGAGCTTAAAGGAGACTCTAGGGGTTTCCTTTTTCATGTAACCTTCACAAGTCCGAAAAAGAGATAAAAGTCTACATGGTTACATTCTCATTTTTTTACGAGCATGAGAAAGAACAAAGACTATACTCGTCAATGTTACAAGGTTAAATGAAAAGATATTGCTTCGAGTCCTACAAGTAAAGACAAATATGCATCCAAGGTATTAGTGACTCTCCAAAAAGATATAAAAACCCAAAAGAAACATTATATTAGCAAAAATGAGCCCTATAATAGTGAAATAGGGTTAGAAATATTATTTACCATTTCATTTTTACCAATTTCTTCTAGTATTGGTATTTTCAACCTCGGAGGGTGATTTTCAAGATGTTAGCACCGGAGCTGTGGTTGATCATTTTCACATCTGTCTAGACCAGGTTAGTAACTTACCCATTCTGGTCATTTTTCATTGTTTAGAATTGCATTCTAGGTAGTTTTTAGGCTATCCTCGACTCCCTTGGAATCCATAGGCATCGAACTAGATCAACGCTTGCTCAAAAGTGTGAGGGGAGTGCCTATCGTGTTTTCAGCACCCTGGTGCATGTGTTAGGGGAGCGCTAGCACCCTATGAATAAAATTAGGGGAGCGTCGATGCAAGACTAATTTTTTTTTTTTTTTTATGTTAGAAATACCCAATTTTTTGCTATGAGAGAATGATTAAAGGATTTTAAATGTATGTTTTTGCAGTTTACACGGATTAAAACCATGATCGAACGGAAAGAACGTGAGCACGAGCTCGACAATATAGCCACATTGAAAAATCCTTAGACGAGGCTCCCTTTTAGGAATTGTGGCCTCCTCAAGTATTTCAAATTGCAAAAGATGAAGAAAGAAGTTTTATTACTTGAGTATCTGATTGGACTGTGGGATGACGTCGAACAAGAATTCTTTATTGGACCACAAATGCTCAAAATTGAGCTCGATGACGTGTACTTTTTGATAGGCCTCTCAATAAGAGGGGCTTCTATCATTTTTTCCTGGAAATGGGAAACTCCTCAGCCTGTCGAGTTGTATGTGGTTGAACATTGTATTCCAGGGTGACGATTAGTCGGGGGACAAATCGTGATCAAGGACATTAGAGATTTGACACTACGATCTATTTTTTTTGCTATAACCAACCTGGAAGGTAGCATAAGTGCACATTTGGCTTCAAAATCCCAAATGTCTTATGTTCTATAATGTGTGGAACCGATATTATTCAACTTGGATGCAGGATTTCTTTGGAACGTGAAGGATCAAATCACGAAGTGCAGGATTGGGAAACATAAATAATTTGTCTATGGTTCCTTATTGGCTTCTTTCTTTCTAGAGAGAATACCTCAGATGCAACCACATATTACATTGATGTCATGACCAAAGACTGAGCCATGTGTGGAAAGATGGACCCCCAAGATTGGGGACCGACTCAGAGTTCAAGTTCACGACTGACTTCTTCGCTTGGTGGAGAAGGATTTTGATCGTTATTGAGGACTTTCCATATGTTGGAGTAGATTTTTGGGTTAGCGTGGACTTAGTGCTTCCAGAGGGAATCAACTGGGTTGCGTTAGGTATGACACCAAACCTTTTCATGTGTTTTTTTATTTTGAAATTCATATTATTTTTATGTGTACAAAGAGGGATTTTAACAGCTGTATTGTTTCATCATGCAGATAGTGGCACATCAAGTCCGGTAGAGATACCGACACTAGGGCGTCACAAAGACATGTATATAACTATGGAGCACGAGGTGGCAGTGGGAGGTCTCTGGGAGGTTGAGAGGAACCTCCATGGTCTCACTATGGGTGTCTTGTTAGCACTGAGAATCACCCTCCGGCTATAAGAGGATAAGCCCAATGCCCATCAAAGAGAGTAAAATGGATAAAAATGGTTTGAGTAGGTGGATCAGTAAGACTACAGAGAGAGGAATAACAAAAGTAAATGTAGATCAGTTCGGTACCATTAGGTTATGGATTCATAAGTATCGTGAATAATGAAGGCATTTAAACTGCCTATCAGACAAAAGGATTTATGTGGTGATGAGGAGAAGGAAGACAAAATGTGTCTGAGTGATAAACATTGAAAAATGGGCAATATGAGAACATATCCTCTACTGCCTAAGGAATCCATAAATCAAGGATTCTACCTCCCAATGAGAAGAAAAGCATAAAATGTTTGAGTGATGAACCATGAAAAATGGGCAAGATGACAATGGATCCTATATTTCCTTAGGAATCCATAGATCAAAGAGATGTTACATCCAGACAAGAATAAAAACAACATGTGTCTGAGGGATGAACCATGAAATATGGGAAATATGACAATAAATCCTCTACCGCCTTAGGAATCCATAGATCAAAGATATTACATCTAGAAAACAAAAACATAACAACATGTAAACTAAGAAGACAGTCTAATAAAAACAACTTAAAGGAATATTCAATAACATAATATTTACAATCCATTCCCCTCATGATTACAACTAAAAAATACAGAGCCCTTCTCCTAAAACTCTCTCGTCTTTCCAGCCTCTGAACCCCCCTCTACAAAATCTCAAACTGATTTATTTATAATCAGATCGGTCCACAACTGCTAGGAGTGTGATCTGGCCATCCCATTTGAAGCTTTCATCTGCACATCCTTCTGTGAGACTGTGTGTGTTTCCTCTTGTCAGACACAAGTTCAGATCAACATCGGCCTATAAGAAGAAATTGTCCATTGTGGTACCTCGGGCTGACAGTTCTGTCTCCTCGGCCATAGCTTCCAAGTTTCCCATTTATGGACTGAGCTGAGGTTTTATCTACCGGTCCTTTTTCATTAACTAAATCCTCCTCAGGATCAGAGCACGACTTAACGCCTAGGGGGCGACCACGTACTATTGTCGGATTTGACTTTATATAAGCACGTGATTGCGGGGCCATCAAAGGTAGTTTGGATCCACACCACTTTTGAGCACTCAATTCACCACCTCCCGCCATGTAGCACTTTCGCTATACCATGGTTTCAATTGCGGGACTGCTCAAGAATTTTATTGTTCGAGCCTATTGAGTCCCTGCAATGAAACATGGTCATTGATCTGGTTGTGATCTATGATCTGGGCACGTCTGATAAATTTAACACTACCGCTAAAGTTTATCCTCCCACCAATTCTAGGTTCTATTAAAACCACACATGGAGATGGCACTAATATTGGTGCTTGAACAAGAGCACTTCCAGGAGGATGATCTCCCGCAGTTGTGTGGCAGACTGACGTCACTATGCTAACATATCATGGATGGAGGGGTGACATGTGTCACTCGAAAATAGGCTGAAGACATGTCCAAAAATGCTTGAAATGAGTGCCATGTGTCAGCGCTAGATGGATGCCATGTGTCTCTAATATATGAGTGCCAAGTGTTGAGTTGAAAGAAACCCGTGGAGTGTTTGGACCCATAGTGATGTGTCATCCAACTATTACTTTGGGACTTCAGGCCTTTAGGTGATATTCATTTCTTTCTTTCTTCCACAATCCTCCAAAGTGCTGAATTCTTGAAGTGAGAGATCTGGCGATGTGTGGCCTCTTGATTTGGATGTCATAGATTTACTTTGGGAGTTCAGGATTCGAGTCTTCGGGAGTCCTTCACTCATTCAAATTCTTCTTGCTTTATCCAAGAGTATGAGATTGCCTGACATGTGTCCCATGATGAAAGATCAATGACCACAAGCGTTTGTGGGCTCACAACTAGAAGATACTTTAATTTCCCTTCTGATCCCCGCAATGCGAAGATGGTCTTTCATAGAGGGATCGATATGCACCATTGATATATTGATCTAGAAAGATCAACGATCCTGAGCGATTGCAGGCTCACAACTTGTGGAAGATTTAATTTGTATCCTGATCTCTGCAATGCCTCCCCACCGTCGATTTCTGTCTGATGAGATCTGATGGTCGTGACTTAATCTTGTTGATCTAATGGATGAAAATTGAATCTGTTCGCTTGCCAGTATTTTGAACCTGAAAAGGGTTGCACTTGGATGCTTCATGTACAGACCACAGACTTGGATGACCTGCTGCCCTTGACAACTATATGTGATAACATGTCCCACCTCTTAGGAGGCGAGACGTACCTCTACATTTGCAAAGGCATACAATAGGGGTTCCTAAGATTTTGTACCACTTGCTTTGACGAGTGGCCCGTGCAGTGGTGTGCTTATCAGAGCACAACGTGGTGTAGGAGGACTAGGATCCTCTATATGTTTTATAGTATTTTCATGATGATATCATGGGCATGAGGGCCCAAATTTTTCCCCATTATGTACTTTTTTGATGTAAACAAACTTTTTCTATCACGCATTATATATATATATATATATATATATATATATATATATATATATATATATTCAAGTTTTGTGGTGCCAAATGATGTTACAAATTATCTTGTGTGATGTTTTTTAGTGTACATGTGATTTATTTTCTTTAATTTTTTTTATCTATGCGCAAGATACCGATCCAAAATATAATTTGCTAGCGAATCCGA
>ML779288.1:43498-112155 GCA_009831015.1 Picea engelmannii
AAGTTTTGTGGTGCCAAATGATGTTACAAATTATCTTGTGTGATGTTTTTTAGTGTACATGTGATTTATTTTCTTTAATTTTTTTTATCTATGCGCAAGATACCGATCCAAAATATAATTTGCTAGCGAATCCGAAGTTGTGTTGAGTTCCCTTGGTATGTGTCTATATTCTGTAAATTCAAACATTCTCTCAAGATGGCAAACTCGCAGGTGGAGACGTAATAGGATAGGGTTGCGAACAATGTAGACTTGATTAAGCTAAAAAACCACGAGTTGAGAGTCTAGGTTAATGATTATATGAGATATACCTAGCGAGGAGGCCTTGGTCAAAAGTCCAATGACAGTGTGATATTCTGCCACGTTATTGGTTGTCGATCCTAGGAAAATGCCTCCTGAACTCACCAACTCATCAGAGTGGTGAATGCCCCAAGATGCAAAAGCAATGTTCTAGGTGTGCCGACTAGTGCCATCCGCAAACTTGACAAATATAGGAAAGAGAGATGTCATCTATGCACGCAATCACAAGACAAAGTATAAGCGGCTAAAAAAAACTCGTACACGCAAGAGAAAAGACACACCAAATAAAAACTATAGTACAATAGTGTACAAATAACACATGCCAGATGTTCTATGCATAGTACTTCTTAAGGTAAATCCCATTCCAGGGTTCACTAAGAGATATTTCATCGTAGTCAACTAGCACATAGGAACCTCTATGTAATACACGTTTTATGATATAAGGTCCATGCCACAAAGGTTCTAACTTTCCTGTCCGTAGCTTATCGTGAGCCTGGTCATAAATGAGGACTAGGTCTCCTTCCGCGAAAGTACAAGGTTGAATGGATTTTTCATATTGACTCTTCATTCATTTTCGATATATCTTGTTAATGAGAGAAGCATCGCGACGTGTTTCATCCAACTTAGTCAAATATAGGAATCGTTCCTCTCCAGCAAAGGTGCGAGACAGGAGTTCTACGGTGAGTTTTAATAAAGGAATTTCACACTCGATTGGTAATACTACTTCGACACCATATACCAATTGGAATGGAGTGAATCCAGTTGTAGTTTTCACTGAGGTTCGGTAAGCCCATAGGGCAGAGAAAATTTGCAAACGCCAAGAAGTTTTTTTTTCCCTACCATGCATTGGATCATGGTTTTAAGGACTTTGTCGATAGATTCAAATTGTCTGTTTTCTTGAGGATAGTAGGGGGATGATTTTTCATGGCTAAAAACCAACTTGACATGTAACTCACTCATCATCTGGTTTTGAAAATGTGAACCGTGATCAGTCACAATGGCTTGTGGAACACCAAAGCGAGTGATGATGTGGTTAAAAATGAAGAGAGTTGCAGTACGACCATCATTAAGAAATGTAGGCATAGACTCATCCCATTTAGTGAAATAATCAATGAAAACAATGATATAACCATTCCCCCGGCTGAGGTAGGCTTACATTGCATAACATCAATGCCCCATTTGGCAAAGGGGCCGATGACGACAATGGGATGCAGCGGAGTAGGGTGGGTGTGTGCCTTGTTGTGAAAGACTTGGTAGGGTGGGAATTTTTTGAAAGCCTCAATACAATCTTTGAATATGGAGGGCCAAAAATAATCGACATGTAAGATTTTTTGGGTCGTAGCCATCCTAGAAAGGTGACCACCACAAGCTTCGAGGTGATAGTCATTCAAAACATGTTCAGACTCATCGTGGGTTAAACATCGTTGTAGGATAGTGTCAATACCACAGTGATACAAAGTGTCACCAATGATAAGGTAGTGTTTAGAATGGTAACGGATACAACGATGTTCTTCTCGGGAGATATTGGGATGAAAACGTTGGGTTTGAAGATAGAGAATAATATCTCCATACCAAGGGTCAGATGTGATACTGAGGAACAATGATTCATCGAGAAGAGAATAACTGGGCTCAGTGCCTTCATCAACATGGGGAGGATCACAGATAAGTTCCACAAAAACCAAGGACTTTTTATCTTTTGATTTGGCAAACTCGAGATCGAACTCTTGAAGAATAACGATCCATTTCGAATATTTTCCCCCAAGGACTTGACGTCTCAGAATATGGTACATGGGGTTTGAGTCGACAATGATCGTGGTAGTGTGTAATAGGATGTAATGGAAAAATCTCTGGACGAAAATGACAGCTGCCAGAGCCAACTTTTCAATGTGTGAATATTGAAGATCGGGACTAGATAGACCCTTGCTCAAATAGTATATCACATGTTCGTCACTGTTAGGGTCCTCTTGAACTAACACCATAGAAATAATGGAAGTAGAGGCTGCCAAATAAAGGATATAGTCTCGTTCATAATTCAGAGGATGCAAGAGAGGTGTATGGGTCAATTCATGTTTAAGGGAATCGAAAGATGGTTGAGTAGTGTCATCTCAGATGAAAGGAGTGTCTTTCTGTAACAATCGCATAAACACTTTAGTAATATCGGTGTAATTACATATAAAATTATGAAGAAAGTTTGCTTTCCCTTGCAAACTTTGTAGTTGGGTCAGATTGTTGGGAGGAGGTAAAGCAAGAATGGATTTGATTTTTAAGGGATCCACCCTAATCCCATATTAGGAGACAATGAAACCAAGGAGTCAACCCGATTCCACAACGAATATGCATTTGTGGGGGTTCAGATGGATACGGTAGAACCATCATCGAAGAACAATAGCCCTTAAATGACCAACATGGTCTTTTCAATTAAATGAATGGGTAGGTAAATCATCGATATAGGGTTCCACAATATGTTTGATATCGTGGAAAGCATATGACATGGCCTGTTGTAACGTGGCACCAACATTTTTTAGACCAAAAGGTAGTTTCCGATAAGAAAATGTTCCCCAAGGGTAGATGAAGGTTGTCTTATGTTGATCAGCTGGAAGAATTTCAATTTGGTTATACCCTTAGAATCCATCAATGAAAGAGAAAATAACATTTCCAACACAATTATCAATGATTTGGTCGATGAAGGGTGTAGGTTATTATATTTTGGACAATCCTTGTTGATATCCCTATAATTGACATATAAACGAATGGTTCCTTGTTTTTTAGTATCCAAAACGATGTTAGAAACCCATTTTGTCAAGGGGACATGATAGATAAAGCAAGATTTCAACAGTGTTTCAACTTCTACCTTTATGTCCATGGTTTTCTTAGGATGAACCAGGTGAAGTTTTTGTCATATAGGTTTAACTCATGGGTAATTTTTTATCTCATACACAACGATTGAAGGATCGATCCTTGGCATTTCCTCGTAGCTCCAACCGAAGACATCACATAATTCTTTAAATAAAGTGGTGTAAGTTTCCACTTCCTCGGGAAAACAATTAGCACTGAGATGAACATTTTCCATGATACATTCTTTGATCGAAATATTGATAGCAATGGTAGAAGATATCTTGCCTAAATTCCCCTCGGAAGTAGTATCCTAGGTAATTATAGGAGATTGGGGAGAATCAACAACATCGGGGGGGAAGATAGAGTGTATATCTTCTTGAATTTCATCTAGACTAGGAAGAAAAGATGATCGATGATGGTTGTCATCCCAAGGTACCTCTTCGATACTAAGCATTTCCATAATGGATTCATCCGATGGAAAAATATGTGAGATGTAGTCAAAAGCAGAGGACAAGGAATTCAACCAAGATGACAATGAATAAGTGTTGGATGCCAATAGATGTTGGTCATCCAGGGAGGGAGAGGAATATTAGATAGCATCGTATGAAGATTCAGTTGGACTAAGTGACATAGTGTCACCTAGTGCATCGAATTCTAGAGTATTAGGCACAACCCAAGGTTTAGATGATTCTAAATACTGATAGTCCATAGTCGAGATCATATTGATTGTGGAAATATGTTGTGTGGTGGGAGGAAGTGGTGTAGGGAAAGTACCCATAAGGGAAGAATATTTTAAAATACCTACACCAACACTTTCATAAGTAATATTACTATCCCCCAAGAAAGGAATATTGTTGGTAGCAGGAGTGTGAGCGTTGGGTGTGCAGTAATTTAACTGGTCGATAGTGACAACCGTACCTTGATGAGGGAATTGTACACATCGAAACACTGATGAAGTGATGACAGTCATGGCATAGAACCAACTTCTTCCTAATAACAATTTTTAATCAAGGGAAGCATCAACTACCTCTACATTGACAGAGATGGTCTTACCCCCCAACTAAATGGATAAGGACTGCAAGAATACGTGAGGACTAAAACCTCGCCCATCGAATGATCATAACATGGTAGTGGATTGGTTAAGCACAGGTGATTTTAATCCTTTCCAAAAAGCTAATGACATGACACAAGTGGAAGCTCCCTCATCCAATATGGTGTAGTGAATGTGTTGGTTCTAAACAACTACATCAATTTGAAGAGAAATATGGTGAGAAAGTCATGACTTGAAGTTGTTGAGGATAAACGTGATATTATTTGATGACTTGGGATCAATGGCAGCCAAGAGCGTTCTACGTTGACTTGGGAAATATTGTAGAAATTCAAGAGCGGACATGGCACGGGACACTTGAGCCAAATATTCAACAATGTTGTAGTTTTGGGTGGCACATGAACTAGGATTAAAAGTTGACTTGCGAATAGTGCTCTTGGGAGGGCATAGAATATAGTCGAAAGTGGGTTTCTCTATCTAAAGTGACCCAGATGGAGGACTAATTGAGACAGGAGATGGATCCAGTTGGGTACCGTTAGTGACCTTATCTTTATCACGTTTAGTCAGTGTGCCATACATGGTGGTGCGAGTGGTTAAATCAATCCCATTAAACATATAAATATGAGCACTCATCGAGGCTTCATCACTAGGAGGGTGGTTGGAATTTCCCCCTGCGAGAGGAGCAAGTGCTTGAGCAACCATGGATTACTGTTGAGGAAAAGGATGTGTTAACATGGTGGTTTGGGAATCCCATTTGAAAAGTTTTGCAACTTCATCACGATGTGGACAGTCTCAGGTGAAATGATCTTCACCACAAATAAGACATGGGAATTTCAGTTTTTGTGATGGTTTCTTTTCAGCAGCAGGTGGTGGATTTTGTGTTTTGGGATGTTCATTATTATTATTATTATTATTATGGGGTTTATTTTTTATTTCTTCTTACCCCCGATTTTTGCAAAGAGGCATATTGAACTGCATTCACCTCAAATATTTGAGTCAGGAGGGAGGTAGAAGAGAGGGAAGTCGAACCAAAAACGGGTACATAAATAGAGCGATTTGTCATTCCAGTCGGCTGTGATGAAGATTGGGTTTTGACGGTACCGATAACTCCATCCACATGTTTCAGGGAAGAAGGTTTGGATGGATCGGTAGGAGTATAGGTATTGATCCTGGGAAATGGTGTCTTCCTCAGTGACTACACCACCCATGGTGATGTCACGAGCAATTGGGGGTAAACGAGATTTAGTAAACAATTTTGCCAATAGATGGTAAGGAATGGTTGCTTTAATCAACTTGCGTCATCGTCTCCATTCATGAATGTGAGCAGAGATATGTACGGAGTTCGTTTGATGAAGGGAGGTTAAAAGTTTAGTATCCATTTCGTAACGGATGGGTAATTGAAAATGCGTGAGAAAATCCATAGCTAGTGAGTTGAAATATTGAAAGGAACCACATTGAAGTTCAATGTACTATTTGGTTGCAGAGTCTGTGACTATGCGCTGGAAGTGACGCAAACGTATAAAATCATCCATAAATAAGTTTGATGAACACCATAAATGGAATTTCATCATGTGGTTTTTTGGGTTGTCTCCAAGTTTACCGTAAAATTTGGGGATGTCAGAAGGTAATTTAGCAGGAATTACTGGCCAAAAAGGAAAATGCAATATGGAATTATTTGTCAACCGAGACAAGTCTGAGAGATCCAGTGTGGCAAGAAAGGGTAATTGTCGGTTAAGTTGAGGGTGATATTGATGTGGCATAGGGACACCAGTGGTGCCATAAACTGGTTGAGGTAGATAATTGTATCCAGTAGGCCCTCCCATATATGGTTTTTGTTGACCAGTATAGGCAGGATTCAATTATTTTTCAGGAACGTTCATGAGTGGGGGAAAAATGGGTTGATTCTGAGGACTATAAGTTGGTTGATTTGGTTGTGGGGGATAAATAGTTTTCCCTTGAGGAGGGTAAATATTTTGTCCCTGAGGAGGGTAAACATTAGAACCTTGGGGAGGATAAGGTTGTTGTCCTTGAGGACCCCAGGTGGGATTTGGGACACCCGGATAAGGTTGTCCAAAATATAATATGGAAGGAAAAAGATTTGATACTCCTCCTTGTGGGTTATGGTATGATTTCCCCCCATGGTGAGGTTGATTAATCGTACCTCCTTGAGTTAATCCCCAGGATTTTGAACGGTTTCTGACAAAAGAGGGTTTCCCCCTGCCATAGGTTTATTTACAACTGTGGTTTGACCAGTAAAGGGGGTTTGTCCCCCATAAGGAACATGCAAAGGTGGTTGTCCCCCAAGAGGGTTAGGCCTGCTAAAGGATGGTTTTCCCCCAGGAGGGATAGGCCCACTAGACGATGGTTTCCCCCCAGTCGGGATATGTCTCGTAGTTGGTTGTGTATGTCTGGAAAGGGTCTACATTATGTGATGTAAAGGTGTTCCAATCAGATCTTGTGGAACATGAGGAGTTGTAGTATGAAAAAGTGTAATGGTGGGAGTAATGGTTGAAGTACCTTGTGTATGACTAGGAGTGACAAATCCAACATTGAGGTGGATTTGTGTTGACGTAGCAGTAGGATCGAATACATGTTTGATGGGACGATCAATAGTCTGACCAAACAGTCCTTCCTCAATGGAAAGAGGGTCATGAGAATCAAGAGGTTGTCGAATAAATTCAAAATGTTCATAAATATCACGTCCCGATGGAGTCCTCCATTAAAAATGAGTAGGTGTCTGATGTGTATCTACTGCGTCAGTAGGAAGAATGGGGGTCCTAAACTCATCATTAAAAATTGGTTCCGTGGATCCCATATATGTCTTGGTAATTGGTCTCAATGGAAAATGAGGGATTTCTTCTTCTATAATATTATTGAATGAATCCAATTGAACCACTCCTGGTTCAATAAGAGCTTCTGACACAAGTGTAGTATGAGGAGTGGGATCCTCAACCCTAACCAAGGCTCTTTCTAAATCATCTAACAAATAAGTAGCAACACTCCCAGCGTCGGAGCGATTTTCTATCTCTTCACGGTAAATTTATTATGGTGAATTAGGAGGTAAGGGTTCATAGCCTTCTTCTGGAGGCAACCCTTACATCCTACATGATTTATGAAGAGCTTTATTGTCTACAAGCTCAATCTTGAAAAATTATTAAATCAACAACACACGCTAAAAAATCTAGAAGAACCAACAAGCAAACAAACCTTCTCTCAATGACTCTACCAGTTGGTGATGAAATCCAACATCATGTGATCAAATTGAGAAGGGGCTAGGATATGAGCAGGTGGAATAGTTACGATGGCGACCTGCTTAATGGACTTACACCTTGGTGCAAGCTTCCACATAGTAATCATGGATTTACCCTCCAAGGAGCCTAAGTGAGTTTGACCACTGTCTTTTCTAAGTACAATGAAGACTTCCCTTCATCATCACCTTGTGTAAAGACCATAAATATTATGGCTACTAAATACACCAACTCGCAGTCAGCCTTTGGGCAGGTATAGTCGATAGTCTAGTTTGAACGTATGGGCAGGATAACAAGTCCAAAATCCTTCAAGAGAACCGAATACAAGTGGACCGGTAGAACTCTAGAGGACCCTGAATGGATTCAGAATTCACGAAGCATCGAGACCAAATGAAGATAGTTTAACCTCAAGAATAACTCCCAATATACGATCTTACTACTACGAACAGTTAAAACGCGGAGGGATAATCTTCATGGCTCTTCTGAATGTGACCTTGTGCGTAACCCCTATGTGAGAGAGGGATCCCATATATGCTTATACAAAAATTGGATTTTATCTCCCTATCGAAACATGCTAAGTTTGTTTTGAATGCTTTGGAGAGTTTTACTCACAGCCTAATCCAAAGCGTTAATCCTAGTCTATTGTTGGTAGAAGAATCTATAAACAAAAAGTTTATAGATTAATTTTAATTAGCGTTGATTTTAATGGATGTTCTTTATTCATAGGTGAATGAGTGTGAAATGAATGATATTATGACTTGAATTCCAAAGAAGAAAAAGAAAAATGACAAGCAATCGTTTCTTTCAATGAAATTCTATTTATGGGAAGGAGGAGAATTTTCTTTCTTTCACTATCATACACAAAAATGCAGAAAATTTCATGCAATCACTTTCAACAAGAATCCAATTCAATGCTAAACTATTCAGAAATTGATTCTAATATCCAAAAACCAATCATGAAAATATATCTCTTTGTTTAAATATGAACATAAATTGATTTGATTCAATGCTTCTTATGCCAACAAGACTTCACTATTTGCAGTTTTAGACAATTGGAAGCAAGTATCATATAAACAAAAAGAACACTCTCACAACAATCAAATAAGAAGTGAAAACAAATCTAAACTTTTCAAAAAGAAATCCAAAATAATTAAACTCAATCAAGAAATTTTCTTGGAAATATACAAATCAAAGACCAAATGGAAAATTACAAAGATCTCTAGACTTCCTTGTAACCGATCAAATGAATGAGAAAGTATTGAAAAAAAAACTAAAATTTTTGAGGAGAAAGAGTGATTTCAAAACAAGGAAATATCTTAAAAATCCAAACAAGATAAAAAAAAATATTAGAAAGAAACAGGTTGCTAGTTGTATAGAAGATACAAGCTGATAGAAAAAGTCTCAATAAAGAGGAAAATCCAAAAAATCACACCCAACATAGATATCAAACAATTTTTCAACAGAGGGAAAAATTGACTTTCTGATTATATAAGCACCGGAGCGCTACAACGCTCCCTAAAGCACTGCAGGGGAGCGTCAATACTAAAATCAATGCTCTGGATGTAAAGGAAGGAGGGCATGGGTTTCTGAGAATGAAAAAGAGTAAACCTAGAAAACAAAAACTCAAGAAGGCTTGATCACCAACTTATGTAAGATGTCTTCAATAATGACAACATATGTATAAAAGAGGAAAAATACAGTGAGTAGGATCTGAAGACGAGAAAAATATAAGATAAAACCAAGGAAAGAAATTGAAAATGAAAGATTTGATCCCCAACGGAGTCGCCAATTTCTATTGTAGGAAAATTCCCGTACGGACAGGTGAATGTCCTCTTGGATCTTAGACCCCTATGACCAAGACAAAAGAATGCTAACATTGAACATTGTCATTCCTTTAATTGTAGCTAAACTAGTCAAGGGAAAAGAGGAAGAATGCATGAGTACATTTTTCTTAAGTTTTTCCTTGCTCGGTTCAGGATGAACTTGATCTTCAAGCCTTTTAATGAGTTCTACAATTCAGTAGACAAAAAAGACGACACATTATTCCTATTCTACCAATATTAGTTTAAACTAGATTTATCAAGAAGAGACAAGCCCATGAAAACATACACAAACTTGAAGGAAACAGTCCAAGAATATATATCAATGAGAACATAACAAGGTACTTACAATCTGTAGATCAAGATGCAACAACCTCACCAAGTCCTCCTTGTCCAACCCCTTGCTCGAAAGATCCATAATCAAAATGAAAATACTTTTCAATAATATTCTCCCCATTTTCACCATGAGAATGCCTCCTTATATAGGCTTTGAGAGGCTCAACCACCTTAGTTATTCTTGGAATAAGTTGAGGATATGACTCCATAAGTTGTGGGATTTCCCTTAGATCTATCCTTTAGCTTGGATTCAAGCCAAACTAACTCATATGATTCTTAGCTTTCCTTAGATATAAGGGGAATTCTTCCCCAAGATTCTCTCAACAGATCAACTCTCTCTTAAAGCTGGAAATAGAGCGCTATAGTGCTCCCTGCTAAGAGGACAAGGAGCGCTAGCGCTCCTTGCATGTGGGCAGGGGAGTGTTGATCTTCAAAAATTCGTTTAAGATGATTATTCTTCAAGGTAAGAGTTTGTAAAATTTTCCAAATGACATGTTTTCCTCTTCTAACAAGTCTTAGAGGATGTACCAAATGTTCTTATGATGTCGTCCGAAATGTGACACATGCAGGAAAAAAATATGACTTTTGCGACACTTGCAACAAAAGTGTGACACTTGCAACAGTTGCAACAATGAAAATGAGACATTATCGAAGTGAGGAATTTTGACATGTAACACCTTTACATGCCATAGCTTAACTTTCCTTGACTTTCCATGCCATTCCTTTCCTTTCCATTCCATGCCTTTCCATGCCTTGTCATGCCTTTCCTTACTTTTCCTTGCCATTCCTTACCTTGCTTTTACTTGAATTTCCTTACATTTCCTTGTCTTGCCTTGCCTATTGATTTTTCAATAAGCTAGGATAAAGCATGAAGTTCATTCCATTTTTAGCATTTTACTTGAACCATAGACATTTTTAATTTCATGATTAACAATTTGTTGTAGCAACCAAGATCACAAGAAGAAACCACCATGCACAAGTACACAAGAAGTATTCTGGGAAACCCTTCTCAACAAGGGAAGAAAACCTAGCCAATCCTTTGTTATATTCTTCAAGAGATATACCTCCCACACCATAAACCTATCACACAAAATGGTGCTTACAAACCCTAGAAGACTAGCACCCAAGAGAGGTGCGCACTTCAGCCCAAGAACACGTACTTCCTGAAATTTCCAAACTCACACTTATGTTATGATTCCTCAATGGGGAATTTACCTTTATTTATATTAAACTGGACATATAAAAAGTAGTTTCTATTGGCACAATAGGTCTGACCTCAATAAATCACAATATAATTAATTAAAACCATATTAATTATCTTTCACTTTATGGTGGGGCTGACCTGTACCCTTTATATCACAATTAGGGTTACAAGTAAGTCTGACTCTTGAACAATATAGCAAAGGATCTCATACACCCACTAGTGCTCGACCACTTAGGGCACACCCATCTGTGCTCAACCACAGGGATGTCCACATCTCTTTCTCACTGCATCTCACAGAAGAATCACACTCACTAGTGCTCAGCCACTAGGATCACGTTCACTTGTTCTCAACCACTAGAATCACATTCACCTGTGCTCAGCCACAAGCACATCATACTCAACAGATCTCTTTCTTAATGTGTATCATAGGAGAATCATCTGGAGTATCACATCATCTCAAATATCTTCACAGAGGAGACCGATACATCATTTCATCTCCGTCTCAGAGAGAATGACACACCCAACTCATGGGATTCCTCACCCCACACAAGGGAACACAATGTTCCATCTCTGTTTTAGAGAGGAACCACACACCCATCTCATGGGCACACCCAACTTATGGGCTTCCTCACCCCACACAAGGGCACACAACATTCCTTCTCCATATCAAAGAGGAACAACACACCCATCTGATGGGAACACCCAACTCATGGGATCTCTCTTAGGATGACTCACTCAGTCTTTTTCTTGGAGGATGTCTCACGTAGTTGTAATCATCAACACTCCCTCTCATCTAGGGAGGCATTCTCCACCAAGCCAAGTCTTTGAAAAAAGCACATGAACTTCGTCTTGGCTGTAATCATGAACACTCCCTCTCAACTAGAGAGATAATCTTCACCAGGCCAAGTCTCTCACATAAGTACTCGGACTTCGTCTTGGAAAGTGGTTTGGTGAATATATCTGTAATCTTTTGATGTGTAGGAGGGTATTGCACGTGTACTGCTTTCTTCTGCACCATGTCTCTGTTATAATTATATTTTATCTCAACGTGTTTTGGTCTATCATGAAACATGAGGTTCTCAAATGGCTTCACACAAATCTAATTATCACAATGAATAATAATAGGATCCATCTCATGATCAAATAAATTTGTCAGAAGCTTGCGAAGCCACACTGCTTCATGGAATGGCACACTCAATGCTATATAGTCTCACTTTTACAGTTCTCAATCTAACAACGCATTGTTTCCTGCTGCACCAGGAAACCATGGCAGACCCCAAGGTAAAAAAAACAATCGGACGTGCTCTTCTGGTCCACTGCGCTTCTTGCACAATCGACATATCCCTATAAACTTGAGTCTACACTAGAGGCATATCTTAGGCCATATCCAATTATGCCTCGTAGATATCTCAATACATGTTTCATTGTTATATAGCAAGTCTTTCTCGGCTGACTCATGAATTGACTAAGTACATTCACTGCATAACATATATTAGGTCTGGAGTTAACTAGATACATCAGTGATCCTATCAGTTGTGGATCAATCTTGTCTGAATCATTATTCATTTTCTTCAAATACATCACCATCGATGTAGGCATGGATTTGCATTTTGTCATACTAAACTTCTTTAATATCCCTGTTAGCACCATCATTTTATCAGTTATAGTCAGTCCTAGATGAGTCATGGTCCATGTATCAAAGCATGTGAGGTTAGGTACTAAACAACAAATGGGTCAAAGTCAACAAGTGGTCAGTTTGGCCCTTGGATTCGGGAAAGGGTGTCATAATCAAACATGTGTAAATTGTAAAGATATTTTCCCAAAAGGTCAGGTCTTTTCTGAAAGAGGGATACTACGTGTCAGAGGTTGAGACAAGTTGTTAGAGTAAGAGTCACGTCGGAATATATAACGACCATCACCACCTCATTATGAAGTCATAAAGGATAAGAAGTCACAACGCTCATATCACATATACTCTGAAGCTATTATCATCTGTACTTTTCACACCCCGAAGTGTACCTATCACACAAGTGTGTTGCGCAAGTCTTTAGCCTGCTTCAAAACTTCTCGTCACCATGGATTCAGTGTCCTCTATCATGATTCCATCCCTTGCTCGTTCAATTATAAATTCTATTCACTCTGCGTATTTCTCTTTTACCATCCGAGTTTATGCATTGTCTGTGATTTTTCTTGCAAGCCCTGAGTTTTGTCACTACGAGAAAGTTGATTGCCATAAGCTATGTCGCAAACCTGTTCAGTCAAGATTGTCACATTTTTTCTGTCTTAAATCATGGTTCGAAACCTGTCGGAGTTTTCCACAAGATATTATGTCGGGCGACACATCCTCTCATGGTCATCCTTTCATCCTCAGAGTTTTTTGTGATGCCCGAATTTTCTATCGCGCTCCCCTACTACGATGAGCCTGTTATTATCACTGTCATAGCATTGACCTGTTCCTGCACCGAGAGCCTTCGTGGCACTTGGGGACTGCGCAGTGAATTCTTAAATTCATTTTCTCTTATCGTGCAAAGTTTCCTCTATCGCCCCTGAGATAGGTCTCGGATAAGAATATCATTATCCATTTTTCTCCCAAAGAGGGTCTCATCTTTCATTACTGTGCGCACAGAACAAACACACGTTGCACCATGACGACATCCCAAGACATAAATAAGAGAGAGAAGTGGCAGATTTGTGAGGCCCGAGCATAAAGACTTGGCATTGATCAATGAATATCCAAATTTCAGGGCATATTTCAAACAGGTCGGATGCATGCACTATTGCGAGAAAATCTAAGGATGCAATGTGAAACGGGTGGAACAGTTCACACTCAGATTTAATGGCTTATGCACGGTTATTGTAGGAATCACATTATGGGTGATGGAGGAAACTCTTTCAGCCACAACGGAGATCCTTCCGCGTGGTGAAAAGTGGTCTAAGGGAATTCCTTTGGACGTGCTATGCTATGAAGAATTCATCAAACCAAAGTTCCTGAACGGGAAAATCGGAACGGGTGTTCCAAGTCGGTATCTATGAGATCCTTTTCAGAAACTCTTGAAGGTGATTAGAAAGTATATCTCTTGTGAAATAAGGTCTGCCAGAGTATACCCACATCATATCAGGCCACTGATGCATTTCAAAGGTAAGAGACCTTTGAACTTACCTTTATTCTGTTGGCATGTTTTACAGGAAGAGTGTGCTTGTCATTGATGGAAAGAACAACAACGACGATGGAAAATTGGAACATCATAATCTTAGGAGGAGAAGCGAACAGTATGCAGGGATCAAAGCTCAGAAGGGAAAGAATAGTATAGAAACGTGATCAGGATCAAAATGTCCATAGGACAAATTAGGGTTGTTGAGAATTTGAATACCTGAATACCCAAGAGTCATTGGATCACTTTTGAGTGGAAGGACATGATAAGATAGAAGAGAATCACCGAAGATATATCAAGCCATCGATCTAAGAATATGATCGACGAACAACATTTGGTTCACGTCAAAAGTTGTGAGGGGGTTACTGTTCAGGGAATCACACTTTGGAAGAATTGGCAAATTGAACATTGAATTACCCGAAGCCCAAAAATCCAAAATTAATAAGGACCATCGGATATGGATAAAATGCGATGATGGTAAGGATCACCTTAAGTGGAAGGATAGGATAAGCAAGGGTTGATATCTGAGATCTCGTTCACCCGAATATTTGCCAGTCGTTAGATCGAATTAAATGGAAGGATAGGATAATAAAATATGGAGAGTTGTTGGATTTAATCCAAAGAAAAGTTGCATTGCACACAGATCAAGTTGTTGATCTAAGACCTTGATATAACGAATGTAATTTGTTTCAGGTCTAAAGATATGAGGAGGTTACGCTCCAGAGAAATCACTTCAACAATTTCCAGTTGAGATTTGAAATACATGAAGCCCGGAGAACTGGAGAGCCGAAATGCATTCTCGACCGTCGGATCATCTGAAGTAGATATCAGCTGTCAGATCATCCGAAGAATATCTCAAACTTCAGATCGTCCGAAGTAAATCTGGGTCGTTTGATCCAGAAAAGACATGGCGTAATCTTGTGGACTCCGGGTAAAGACCCAAAATAAGCCTCAATCGTCTGATCCAAGAGGACACATGGTAGTAATATGCATACTTCGAGGGGAAGTAAAGTTTGAGACTTGATATTTCAAAAGTCCAGAGACCCGAAGGAGATCTCGATCGTTGATCGAGAAAGGAGCCGCAGAACTGTTGATCTAGTTGAAAGGTCAAATTGTTGAAGTGGAGGCAGATCCATCGATTAAGAAGGATAGGTGTCCATAGATCATCGACTTCGAAATATTGGTGTATGGAAGAAAGAAAGGTTTGAGATATGAAACTCCCAAAGCCCGGATCATGAAATAAATCACAACCATTGATTTAGGAAGGTTAGATCTGATCCACAGATCCTGAAAGAAAAAATCTAAACCTTCCGTTCAGGAGCACCATCAATATTGTGAGATTGATGGTCCAATCGCATTATGGGGATTGAAGATACAAAAAATTTAAAAAGTTGAAGGCATACCACAATCGAAATCACGGTTTTGGAGAAAGGACACGCGGAGGATCGAGGTAAATTGTGGGGAAAAAAGTAGTTTGATTCAAACCACCTTTGGAGGCGCCCACAATCACATGGGCACATGAGATCATTCCCAAAGGTCATATCATGAAACGAAGCTAGCGCTCACTAGACCGAGATCGGGAAGCACCTATTGGTTAGGTGTATGGTCACATGAAGGAAGGGTCTTAGAAGCCAAAGAAGCCATAATTGTCTAGTTGTAACTGACAGAAAATACAAAGAGTTGTGACTTCCAGAGAAGCAAAAGAATCTTTGCATAACAACCACCAATGATGAAAAAATACAGTATAACCACCAGGGAATATGAATATTTTGAATGATGATTAGGCAGAGGACTCGACATGAGTAAGACATGTAGAACATAGAGTATAGTGTGGTTTTTTTGAAGGTTATGCATGGGGGTAGGATGAGAAGCGACATTTTACCTGAAGTGGAGATCAGAGGCGCAGTGTATAGAATGCAGAGGCAACATAGAGCATAATATGATGAAGAGAAGTTGAACAAAGTAGTGTTGTGTGGAGGAAGAAAAAGAGTAGAGCACAAAAGCATAAATATGCAGAAGTGGAACATAGCATAGAAGTTGAAGAAGGCAGAGGAGACATGGAGTTTTAACAGACCATATCAGAGACATATAAAGTAAGTATACTTTTGTATCTCAAGGTGGTAGGGTGGTACTAGGGAGGAATGTTGTCCTCGGATTTTCAAGTGGGTTCTTGAACACAGGGAGTTGTAGCTTCGATCTGGTTGCAGCCAGAAAAACCAGGGTGGTAGGGTGGTGCAAGGGAGAACCATTTTTCTCTGTTATACAAGTTGATTCTTGTGTGACTAGAAGTTTATGCTTCCATCCAGTTGGTGTTGGAACACTCAGGGAGTTGGTGCTTCCTTCTAGTGGGTGCTAGAAAAATCATAGGGTTGGTGCTCTCTACAAGTTGCATCTTGTTAAAGAAGAGGTTGTAGCCTCATTTTGAGTTGGTGCTCAAAGATAGATGATGTACATGACATAAAAGACTGCCTATCATTCTAAGAAGAAGAGGTTTTCTCCCTTTATGAGTGTCCTCGTGAATATTCGCCTCTGTGTATATCATGTGTGTGTTTGATGTTTATCATTTCTGTTGTTTATGACTTGCATAATCTTGATGATCACTTGGAGAACATTAATAATATTTCAAAAGGCATAAAATTGTTTAAGCACATAAAAAATGATTCACCCCCCCCCCACCTCTCATTTGTCTTAGTATTTCCAAGACACCATTTGAATATCTTCGTCAAAATCTGGGTGTCATCCCTTCTCTCACCTAAGAGAGTCCATCCTATTAGGGGGAGTATGTGTTGGTTGAATATATGATACCTCCGAAAAGAACTACAACATCTCAGGGGGAGCTTGTTTTATTTGAAATTGATGTCAAAGGGGGATAAAAATGTGCTTTCTAGATGCTACAGTGGGAGGTCTAAGCAGAATAGTGTATCCTTTCATGGTTTCCATCAATGCCAAAGGAGAAGATTGTTGGCTTGTTTTACGGGCAGAGTGTGCTTATCATTGATGGAAAGAACAACAATGATGATGGAAAACATGAACAACATAATATCAAGAGGATAAATGAACAAGATGCATAGATCAAATCTCAAAAGGGAAAGTGCAGTACAAAAATGTGATCATGATCAAAATATCCATAGGAAAAACCAGGGCCGTTGAGAATTCGAATACCCGAATGCTCGATAGTCATTGGATCACTTTTGAGTGGAAGGACAAGATAAGATAGAAGAGAAGAACCGGAGATAGATCGAGCCATTGATAGAAGAACATGATCAATGAACAACATTTCGTTCACATCAAAAGTTGCAAGGAGGTTATTGTTCAGGAAATCTCACTTCGGAAGAATTGGCAACTTGAAAGTTGAATTACCCGAAGCCCAAAAATCCGAAATGAATAAGGACCATCGAGTCTGGAAAAAATGCAATGACCATTGGATCACCTTAAGTGGAAGGATGGGATAAGAAAGGGATGAGATATGAGATCTCGATCACTCAAATATTTGTCAGTTGTCGGATTGAATTAAATGGAAGGATAGGATAAGAAAAGATGGAGAGCCATTGGATTTAATCCAAAGCAAAGTTGCATCACAGACAGATCGAGTCATTGATATAAGAACCTGATCCAATGAATGTCATTCATTTTGGGTCTAAATATATGAGGAGGTTACACTCCATAGAAATCACTTCAAGAATTTCCAGTTGAGATTTGAAATACCTAAAGCCTGGAGAGCCGGAGAGCTGAAATGAATTCTCGACCATCGAATCATCTGAAGTAGATATCAATCGTCAGATCATCTGAAGAAGATATCAAGCGTCAGATCGTCCAAATTAAATATGGTCCATCTAATCCATAAAAGATGTGGCATAATCCTGTGGACTCTAGGTAAAGACCCGAAGTAAGCCTCAACTGTCTGATCCAAGAGGAAATGTGGCAGTAATCCGCATACTTCGAGGGGAAGTAAATTTTGAGACTTGATATTTCAGAAGTGCGGAGACCTGAAGGATATCTCGACCATTGATCAAGAAAGGAGCCACATAACCATTTATCTAGTTGAAAGGTCAAATTCTTGAAGTGGAGGCAGATCCATCAATTGAGAAGGATAGGTGTCTACATATCATCGACTCTAGAAGATTGGACTATGAAAGAAAGAAAGGTTTGATATTTGAAACTCTCAAATCTCAGATCAAAAAATAAATCACAAGCGTTGATTTAGGAAGGTTAGATCTGATCTGCAGATCGTGAAAGAAAAAATCTGAACCGTCCATTCAAGAGTACCGTCAATATCGTGATATCGATGGTCCCATCGCATTGCGGGGATTGAATATGCATGAACTTTAAAAATTTGAAGGCAAGTCGCAATCGAAACCATGGTTTTGGAGAAGGGACATGTGGAGGATCGAGGTAAATTGCAGGGGAAAAAGTAGTTTGATTCAAACCACCTTTGGACGCGCCCGCAATCACATGTTCACATGAGATCATAAGGTCATATCAAGAAATAGATCTAGGGATCACTAGACTAAGATCGGGAAGAGCCTGTTATTTAGGCGTATGGTCACCGCCGATGGTCACAAGAAGGAAGGGGCTTAGAATCCAAAGAAGCCATAATTGTCTGGTTGTAAATGACAAAAAAGACAAAGAGTTGCGACTATTAGAGAAGCCAAAGAATCTTTGGATAAAAGTCACTGATGATGAATAGATACACTATAACCTCCAAGGAAGACTAAGAGTTCGAATGATGATCAGGTAGAGGACTCGACGTGAGTAAGACATGTAGAAAAGAGAGTATAGTGTGATTTTTTCGAAGGTTATGCATGGGGGTAGGATGAGAAGTGTTGTTGTACCTGAAGTGGTGATCATAGGCGCAATGTATAGAATGCAGAGGAAACACGGATCATAATATGCTGAAGAGAATCTGAACAAAGTAGTGTTGTGTGGAGGAAGAAAAAGAGCAGAGAACAAAAGAAGAAAGATGTCGAAGCGGTACAGAGCATAGAAGTTGAAGAAGGCAGAGGAAACATGGAGTTGTAATAGACCATATCAAAGACAGAGAAAATAAGTAAATTTTTATATCTCAGGGTGGTAGGGTGGTCCTAGGGAGGATTGTTGTCCTCAAAGTTTCAAGTGGGTTCTTGAACACAGGGAGTTGTAGCTTCCATCTGGTTGCAACGAGAAAAACTAAGGTGGTAGGGTGGTGCAAGGGAGAACCATTGTTCTCTGTTATACAGGTTAGTACCTGTGTGACTGGAAATTAATGATTCCATCCATTTGGTGTTGGAACACTCAGCGAGTTGATGCTTCCTTCTAGTGGGTGCTAGAAAAATCAGAGGGTTGGTGCTCTCTACAAGTTGTAGCTTGTTAAAGAAGAGGTTGTATATTCATTTTTAGTTGGTGCTCAAAGATAGATGATGTACAGAACATAAAAGATTTCCTATCATTATAATAAGAAGAGGTTTTCTCCCTTTATGGGTTTCCTCATGAATATCTTCCCCTGTGTATATCATGTGTGTGTTTGATGTTTATCATTTCAGTTGTTTATGACTTGCATAATCTTGATGATCATTTGGCTAACATTAATAACATTTCAAAAGGCATAAAATTGTTTAAGCACAATAACAAATGATTCACCACCCCCCCCTATCAGTTGTCTTAGTATTTCCAACATATTCTTGCACCAAAGTCTAGGAGGAATGGAAGACAACATCCGAGTCAAAGAAAACCAAATGAAGAAGAACTTATCCCATACCTCACTAATCAAAATGTTGATAGTTAAGGAATTGAGGCGACTGGGAAAGAACTGGGACTCATTTATGTTTTCAGCTAACATCCCCATGGACCTCAAAGGAGATCCCCATATACCCACAGGATAAGCAACATCTCGTAGCGTGGAGGCAAAAATAGAAAGGGCTGCAGGAAAAGGAAAGACAATGGAAGCCTCATCACCCCAATAGTTGGTACCCCAGAAAAGAGGCAGGGAAAGGAAGAAAAATGAGCTTGGGGAGGCACAAGCTCCAAACGAACCGTGCACCAAATCTATTGCTGAGAAGTTACTCATGCACATTGTTCAACTAAAACCTGTCAAGGATTCAAGCCAAGAAATCTATGATAGACAGAGAAGGTTGGGCACTGAAAGCATGGATGTTCGGGATCCATCACAACAACTAAAGCAAGCACAGATCGCTATTTCCAAGTTGTACTAGGAGAATAGGGAAATGATAAAGTAGTTAGCAGAAAGGACTGTCAAAACATCAGCGTCATAGAGCCGAGAAGGGAATGAAAATTGGCTCAAGAAATAGCTCAGAGAAGCATAAGACATGATCATCCAGTTGCGCGAGGAATAGAGAAGGTCATTGGAGAGGATCGCGGAGCACTTCAAGGAATGTGGACCAGCCATGGAAAAAGTCTGAGCGGCTCTATCCAGTGCTCAAACAAAACTGAAGGGGAACACGGTCTTGCAAAGACAGGTAAAGAATCTGAAAAGGTGCAACTGGTCTCTCAGGAAAACGCTCAGAATACCAAGACTGCAGATAAGGTCATAAACATAATTGAACCGACCCCATTTTTATATTTTTTAAAAAGGAACAAAATTCCTCTCTCCTTCTGACCTGATTCCTTCCAGGAAGTGAGATATATGATGGGTATCTTCACAGTGGATATACATCACAAAGATGTTGAAAACCCACCTGTCGAGAGGGACAAGTGTAGGCGAAACCCACAACATTTTTCAAGGAGATGTGTGATCCCTTGACCGTCGTCACCATCTAGAAAACACGACTGACATTCCATAGCCACCTGCCATACCAACCCACCACATACATACTACAGCCAATGATCGTGCGACATCAATCAAATCTCGTTACATTGGATGGCAGAAATCTGACAAAGTGCTCGATCATTCAGGTGACCCTTCAAAGGAGAAGTGCCAATGCATTGCTTCCTAATGATGAAATCTTGTTGATGACTGAACGATCATGGAAAATACATTGGTTATGACATGATTGGGTACAGTCCGGTTCTTATTCTTATTAAGTCCCATTCGAAATATCATCTGGCAGGGAATAACCAAAGCCACATTTCTAGGAGTAGTAGTTGGAAGCATGGTAGCCCAAGGGGCGCATCTTTTTCTATATATTGCATATTTTCAATGTAATCCAGATTGGTTGTCAAAGTAGTGTATACAGTGACTGTTGAATGTAACTTTTGAACCCGATTGAAATATAATGCAAAGGTCCTGAGACTTTGATGAAAATATTCTAATTGTTAGAAAAACAGGATCGTGGAGCAATAAAATAAAACAAATGTGGAAATAAAACACATACTATACACAATACAATAGAGACGCAGATACACGTGGTTCACCCAGTGTGGGCTATGTCCACTAGATAAATTGCCAGGTCCTTCCTTTATTATTATCCAACAAATGAAGGGATACAACCTACAACACACCCATTGTAACTTCCCCTTCTTTTTCTCACAATCTCCTCTCTTGGAATACAATATTCACTATAATGCATAGCCGCAATACATTTACCTCATAAAAGAGGGTTTCCTTCTAGGGAAATAAACCCTAACATAACTTATACTGTCATATCTGCGACCTTATAATGAATGGTCCAGATTTACAATGAAATTACAATATACATTTACAAGGCAAACTTTTCTTCGGGAGATTTGTCCCCAAACCCTCGTCGGGGACCTGCTTTTCCACGGACCCCGTAGGGGGGGGTAACCCTCCCCTGCACTCCCTCACGTGGATGAGTGTACATTATTCTAGGGTGTAAATTATTCATGGGGTATAAAAACGGCTAAAAACAAAGACCTCTGAATCAGGAAGATAATCTGGCTCCACAACCAACACTAATGGTGGTGGTTTGATTTATTGTGATCTCTCCTATGTATGTACTTCCTGTTTTTTGTATATCCATGTTTGTATTCTGTTTAAATTGGAATGTTTAATAATTCTATAATTCATCATGCCATGCTTTAAACTTCTCCATTTAAACTCTTGTGTTTTCTTCTAAGTAATTTAGAATTCATCTCCAATGGTTCTCTGAGTTGCTTTATGTATTTTTTTCTCTCGCCACACACAAAGACTTTGAACTCAAAGACCATTTCCTAATTAGCCTTTATATTCTCAAATTTTAGTTACCAAGTTATTTATTTCTCTCTCTTTCTGGAACTTGACTCCATGGCCTAAGGTTTTGTATTCCCTTGCCAACAGAACCATAAACATTTCACGAACGCAATAAACCTAGTTGACAATTCAAAGCCATTATCTGTTAGAGACTAAGTCTCAGAGAGAGACCTCTCTAGGTTGGAAAGGCTATTTTATAGTCTTAAAGTTGGTCTGTAGGTTACCGCTGTCATTTTTTTTCTCAACCAAATGAATTTACAGAGTGCTAACGTTTTGGTGTCGTTGCTGGGGATGAAATTGAATAAAACTTTCCCTGGAAGAACGACTAAAGATGTAGTTTTGGCCCTTGAGGGTAATCATGGGTAAGACGTCTATATTGGTTGAAATTTGTACCCTGGAGAATCAAACAAATAAGACCAGTAGCATAGAGTAGTATGACTCATAAATCCTGGCTCCAAAGACAGTTTATACCAAAGCCAATCCTGATCGGAACCCTGTAGCACCCGTGTCTGATCCCAAAAAACTTCTGTGCAGGGTAAAGGAACAGGTGCCAGACCCATTTTATTACCTAGAAATAAACCTATCCTTACCCAAGGATGGTGTACAAAGCATCAATGACCTTTATTTCGATACATTGTTTGAACAAACCCTATTCAGGTCTAAATCAGAAACCTGCTTGGATGAGATAGTCTTCGATGAGAATAGGTTTCAATATTTGATACCAAATAAAATATCATGAGCTACTGTAACTCCCACCCAGAGAAATCCACTAGTTCCAAACCCTCCTAGAGTAATGGCCGCCATATTCACCCCTCTTTCGCTACCATCCTGACTGCATTATTTTCCTCAGAACTATAATCAAAGGATTAAGCTATATGATGCTGAAGGAAACGCCTTTGCCCAAAAGGACTTGGATTGGATCAATGATTTTTTTAACCTAGAAGAGGTTGATCATGAGGATGAGAAAATGAGATTGTTCATGTAGAGTATTTCAAGGGAGGTCGGGAAGTGGTTTAAGGCCCTTCAAGCAGCAAGCATCCCCGATTTCACAGTGTTTGAAGCATCATTTCTTGCCAGATGGGGAGACAAAAAGAATCTGTTCCAGCTGTTAACGTTGTATAACAATATGAAAATATCACCAGAGGAAACAATGCATGAGTTATAGGCTAGATTCATGAAGGTATACAACTCAATCACCACAAAAGTCTAGCCGCCTCCCACAGCTGCACAACTTCGATACGTCGATTCCTTTGACAACGATTTCACCTTGTTGCTGAGAGAAATAAAATCTACTACTTTAGGCACTATTATGGGTGATGCAATCGAGGCCAAATTAAATCTAATGGCATCAGGAAATACCAAACAAAATTTTGAAAGAAATGGGAATAATCCCCAAGGAGACGCGTAGCCCTCCACGTCTCGAGCGTCAGATGAAAAGTTAAAATTCATGATGAAGACTATGGAGAAGTTGATGGAAAGGATGTCCATGGAGAATAGGCCTAATACAAGGGATAAAAACGATTTCCACCCCAAAAATAAAAACTTTAAAAGGGCCCTGGTCCCGCCGATCAGGCAGAGGGACCATAGAGAGTAGGGTGATCAACAAATAAGAACTCCATTCCAAAACAACTACGTGAATGAAGACTTTGATTAGATGATCCAAGACCAGGTGCATTACTGCGATGACATGGTTACACATGTGTTCTTGACAAAGGGAGAACACGATCAATTCATGGGCATGAATGATGGTATTATGTTGGAGATTGTGGACACGTTGTCTTCGGAAATGAAGGAGTTCAAGAAATGATATCACAATACAATCATGCAGTTTCAAAAGAAATACAACCTCAAGAGTAGAAATATGTCGGCAGAGCCTTAGAAGAAAAATCCCACAAAAGAACCCCAAGCGGACACTCCTTCCTCAAGATGACCAAAGAAATACAATCCAGCAAGGGACGCGACGAAGAAAGCAAAATTCAAAGGAGAAATATTTAAAGAAAGCGCCAGAGGCGAGTAAGGAAACATACATCAAAGAGGTAGATAAATCTCCTCCTCCCTTTAACTTTGAGAATGAAATGACCAAAATTAAAATCTTCGTTCCTTTTAATAAGCTCATCAAGAAGGGGGAGTATAGGGATCAGATCATTAAAATGTTAAAGATGGAAGAGGCTCCCGACACCTTGAGCGTCCAGGATGACCACCCTGCCATCTTATTTAGCCTACGCGTACAAGAAACTAATGTTACCAAGGATGTTCCCCCTTTCTATGTCATACTCAAAATCCATGAAATGACTTTGCATAATGCCATGTTGGATTTAGGTGCATCGCACAATCTCATGCCAAAGGTGGTCATGAATGAGTTAGGCTTGGAGATCACCATACCTTATAAGGATATTTTCTCTTTTGACTCAAGAAAGGTGAAATGTTTGGGTCTAATCAAAGATTTGGTCATGTCGTTATATCAAATTCTGTTGAATAATCTAGTCATGGACATGGTGGTGGCCGACATCCCCCCAAAATCCGGCATGTTGTTATCCAGATCGTGGGATGAAAAATTAAATGGAACCCTGCAGATGGATGTGTCTTATGCCACCATCCCTGTTTTCATCCAAGAAAGAAGATTGTACATAGAGGTGTTGCTCAAGTACATGGTGAGTAGCAAGTCCCAACCGAATAAACATCATATCTACTCTGTCGACACCAAGATTGGCTCCTCTATTTTTTACAATGACTTAAGTTTTGAAGGGGAGGAGCCGACAACTGTCATGACTGTCGAAGATAGGGTCGTGTGCCGAGCAAAAGAATGTGCAGATCATAGAAACCGTGTGGAGAACGAAATGTGGAATATGAGCTTCGATGGAGGTGTCAACAAGTAAGGAGTTGGAGCCGGTGTATGGATAAATCCTCCTAAGGTGGGCTCCAAGATCTGCTCTCACATGCTCTCCTTTGATTGTACAAATAGCATGGATGAGTATGATGCACTAATTTTGGGTCTGAGAACTTTAAAAGAATTGGGCGCTAAGAGGATAGCGGTGCATCGAGACTCTAAGCTCATCATCAAATATTTGGTTGTGTCATTATCTCAAATTTTGTCGAAGAATCTATTCATGGACGTGGTGGTCGCCGACATCCCCCCAAAATTATACATGTTGTTATCCAGATTGTGGGCCGCGAAATTAAAGTGAACCCTGCAAATGGACATGTCTTACGCCACCATCCCTATTTTCAGCCAAGAAAGAAGATTGTACAAAGAGGTGATGCTCAATTACATGTTGAGTAGCAAGACCCAACCAAATAATCATCCTATATACTCTATCGACACCGAGATCTCCTCTATTTTTTACAATGACATAAGTTTTGAAGGGGAGGAGCCGACAACTGTCATGAATGTCGAAGATAGGGCTCTGTGTCAAGTAGAAGAATGCACAGATCAAAGAAACCATGTAGAGAATGAAATGTGGAATATGAGCTTCGACGGAGCTATCAACAAGGAAGGAGTTGGAGCCGGTGTATGGATAAATCCTCCCAAGGTGGGATCCAAGCTCTTCTCTTACATGCTCGCCTTTGATTGTACAATTAACATGGCTCAGTATGAGGCACTAATTTTGGGTCTGAGAACTTTAAAATAATTAGGCACTAAGAGGATAGCGGTGCATGGAGACTCTGAGTTCATCATAAATCAAGTGAAGGGTATATACCAGTCCAAGCACCCCAGACTGAGAGCATATATGAATCTAGTGTTGGACCTCCTCGAAGAGTTCTCAAAGTATAATTTTTGAGTGATCCTCAGGGGGAAAAATCAAATTGCATATTCCCTGGCCACCCCAGCTTCAGTGTTTAAAATTCCAATCTTTTCCAACATGAAGTATGAGATTGAAGTCAAACACAGGCTCATAGTACCCGATAATATCAAGTATTGGAAGGATTTTGAACATGACAAATAGGTGGAGAGGTTTATCCAAATGAGCGATGAGTTATCTAACGTAAACATCGATGACGAGTGTTGTTGCGAAGACTGTGAAGACACAACTACACTGAGTGATGAATACCCCTTTCAGAACCAGATAGCTGGAAGGGATATAGTGCAGCTAAAAAATAACATCATCCCCAAAGGATTGGTTCCATTAGAAAAGTTATTTGATGAAAACGATGTAGCCATAAATCCTAGGATCACTGTGAATGATGAAGATGTCGAATATTGCAACATCGAGACTCAAGAGAATCCAAATATAATCAAATTGTCAAAGACACTCAGTCCGGAGATCAAGCAGAGATATAACAACCTGATGAAATATTTTACCGATGTTTTTGTGTGGATTTATGAAGACTTGAAAGTATATGACACTAGAGTGGTTCAACATGTCATTCCCATCAAAGAGGATCAAAATCCTTTCAAGAAAAATCTAAGACAGATCAATCCCCTACTACTTCCGTTGATTGAAAAAGAGGTAAAGAAACTATTTGATGCCAAAATTATTGTTTCTTTGAGATTTTCAAAATGGGTGGCCAACCTTGTGCCTGTAAGAAAGAAGAGCGAAGAAATAAGGTTATCATGGATTTTTGGAACCTGAACAAAGTGTCCCTCAAAGGAAACTACTCGCTTCCTAATATGGACTACATCCTACAGAAGGTAGTTGGATCCCAAAAAATGTCGATGTTGGATGGTTTTTCCGGTTACAATCAGGTCATGGTACACCCGGACGACCGAGAAAAGACATCCTTTACGACATCGTGGGGTACATTCATGTATGCAAAGATGCATTTCGGTCTTATGAACGCTAGAGATACTTTCCAGAGGGATATGGGTATATCATTTTCTGAGGAGAAAGACAAGTTTATCGTGATCTACCTGGATGACATCACAGTATTTTCTGACTCCAATGAACAACATCTTGAGCATATAAAGAAGGTCTTACAGAAATGCAGAAAGTTCGCCATATCATTAAATCCGAAAAAATCAACTTTTGGGATGCAAGAAGGAAAAATGTTGGGGCACACCATCTCGAAGGAAGGCATAAAGATAGACCCCATCAAGGTGGAAGGGATTCTGAGGATAAACAATCCTCGGAGCAAGAAAGAGGTACATTCTTTCCTAGGAAAGGTGTATTTCCTGAGGAGGTTCATTCTGAATCTAGATGAAATTATAAATCACATCACGAGTATGATCAAAAAGGGAAATGAGATAAAATGGACCACCGAATATAGGAAATCGTTTGAAGACATCAAGGTGGTGTTGACCAAAGCTCCCATATTGGCCAGCCTGGATTTCACAAAGGATTTTATCTTATTCTCCTTCGCCTTGGAGCACACCATCGTTAGCGTACTTTTACAAAAGGACGAGAAAATTTTTGAAAATCCTATAGCATATTTCAACAGGACATTGAGAGACTCCCCACTGAGGTATGATATCATGGAAAAACAATCATATGCCTCGGTGAAATCCCTCAAGGAATTTAGGACTTATATACTACATTCCTGAATCATTACTTATGTGCCTAACGATTCCTTCAAGGATATCCTGAATCAACTTGAACCTGAGGGGAGAAGAGGTAAATGGATCACAGTCACGTTGGAATATGACATCAAAATAAATCCTACAAATATGATTAAGGGTCATGGGCTTGAAAAATTGATGGCACAATTGAACTATGATGTTTTGGGAATAAAATTCATTGTTGATCTGTCAGAGAACCCTAAAAAAGAAGCAATCTCGCAGGTATCTAAAAAATTCATTGATTCACCTTGGTACGCTGACATCATTTACATGTTGAGAAATTTTCAAGCTCCTCTAGGGTTAATCAAAACCAAGGCTAAGTTTTTGAAGTTGAAGGAGGCTAAGTTTTGCATCCTAGATAACTCTCTGTATTGGAAAGATCCGGGAGGGATTTTTCTAAATTGTTTGCTGGAAGAAGACACAGAACAAGCCATCAAGGAGTTTCATAAAGGGGATTGCAGGGAGCATCATTACTGGAATACTACCACACATAAAATCTTGAGTGCAAGATTTTATTGGCCCGGTATTTTCATAGATGTATACAAGGAAGTTTCCAATTTCCATGAATGTCAGATATTCGATGGAAAAAGAAAGTTGCAACCTTTTTCGTTGAAACCTATCTCTGTCTAGGCATCGTTCATGCAATGGGGTCTATAATTTATAGGATAATTCCATCCACCATCCTCGGCTCAGCATAGATGGATACTAATAGCCAAAGACTACTTCACCAATTGGATCGAAGCAGTCTCCACAAGGACATCTACTGACACGGTTATCATTCAGTTTATGGAGACCAATATCTTGTCGAGGTTCGGGTGCCCTATCAATATCATCATAGATAATGCAACAACATTCAAGGTCAAGAAGATGGAGAAGTTTTGTAATGATTAAAACATATCCCTAGGACATTCTACGACTTATTACCCATAGGGTAATGGATTGGCGGAATCATCCAACAAAATCTTAACCAGGATTATTAAAAGGCTCCTGTAGGACAACAAGAAGGCTTGGCACAAGAATCTTATCTACGCGCTATGGGCTGACATAATCACTACCAAAAATTCCATCTCCACATCGCCATTCCAAATTGTATATGGTGCGGAGGCATTTTTCCCCACCTTGCCAGGATTTCCTGTCACGAGGTTGTTGCAAGAGTAAGAGGAAAAACCAAGCGATGCTCATAGGAGGATAAATCAATTGGTTCATGTGCAACAAATGAGGGAGTAGGTTTTCAGCCGATCACAACTTCACCAAGACAGGATGAAGAATATTTTCTATAAGCACTCTAAGCAGGAGGATTTCAAGGTAAATGATTTGGTGCTGAAGTAGGATGCAAGGAACGAAGACAAAGGGAAGCATGGAAAATTTGATCATCTTTGGATGGGGCCATTCAAGATTGTCACGTATCATGGGAAAAACGCATATATGATACAAGAGATTAATGGAGAACTTTCCAGTGGGGGGCCTGTGAATGGTAGATTCCTCAAACACTATATGGTTTAGTATGGTCTATTTGGTTTTCATGTCATTGTAAATAGTCATTTTTATGTTTTCAAAGAAGACGTTTCAAGTCAGTATGTCAGCAAAAAATTGAATCCCAGAGTGAAGGCCTTAAGTTTATGCTGAGTCTGGTCGTGACTATGTCAAGAAGGTCTTGGGTGAGTCTTTTCCGTTGTTTTAGATTCTGCAAAATAAAATAAATCCCAATGGTCAGGCACCTGGTCTGCTATTCTTTTCCAACTCACCGGGAGGATAGCATCCATGTTGGAGCTAGCTGTTAGTGCAGTCATTTTTTCAGTTAGAGTCAGTCCTATATGAGTCATGGTCCATGTATCAAAGCATGTGAGGCATTGAGGTCAGGTACTGAACAATGAATGGGTCGAAGTCAGCAAGTGGCCATTCCAGCCCTTGGAGTCAGGAAAGGGCATCATAATCAAACATGTGTAAATTGTAAAGGTATTTTCCCAAAATTTTGGATCATGTCTGAAAGAGGGATTCTACGTGCCAGAGGTCGAGGCAAGTTGTTAGAGTAAGAGTCACATCAACAGATATAACGACCATCACCACCTCGTTATGAATTTAGAAATCATAAGAAATCACAATGCTTATATCACGTATACTCTGTAGCTCTTATCATCTGTAGTTTGCACACTCCGAAGTGTACCCGTCGCGCAAGTGTGTTGCGCAAATCTTCAGCCTGCTTCAAAATTTATCGTCACCATGGATTCAATGTCCTCTTTCATGATTCCATCCCTCACCCATTCAATTATAAATTCCAGTCACTCTGTTTGTTTCTCTTTTACCATCTGATTTTATGTGTTGTCTGTGATTTTTCCTGCAATCCCTGAGTTTTCTCATTGCGGGAAAGTCGATTTCCATCAGCTATCTCGCAAACCTGGTCATTCAAGATTGTCGCATATTTTCCATATTAAATCATGGTTCAGAACTTGTCAAATTTTTCCACAAGCTAGTCTGTTAGGCAACAAGTCCTCTCACGATCATCCTTTCATCCTTAGAGTTTTTTGTCATGCCTGAATTTTCTATCACGCTACCCTACTTCAACGAGCTTGTCATTATCATTGTCACAACATTGAATCGTTCCTGCACCGAGAGCCTTTGTGATGCCTAGGGGCCATGCAGTGAATTCCTAAATTCATATCATATCATTATCCATTTGTCACACGAAGAGGGTGGCATCTTTCATTACTGCACACGCAAAACAAACACATGCTGCACCATGACGACATCCCAAGACATAAGGAAGAGGGTGCGAAGTGGTAGAGCTATGAGGCCGGAGGCTCAATACTTGGCATTGATCAATGAAGATCCAAATGTCAGGGCATCTTTCAAATAGGTCAGATGCATACACCATTGCGAGAAAATACAAGGATACAATGTGAAATTGGTGGAACATTTCACATTCAGATTTAATGGTTTCCGCGTGGTTATTGCAGGAATCACATTTCGAGTGATGGAGGAAACTATGTCAGCTACAACGAAGATCCCTCCGCGCAGTGAAAGTTGGTCTAAGGGAATGCCTTTGGATGTGCTATGCTATGAAGAATTCATCAAACCAAACTGCCTGAACAGGAAAATGGGAATGGGTGTTCCAAGTTGGTATCTACGGGAGCCTTTTTAGAAACTCCTGAAGGAGATTAGAAAGTATTTCACCTGTGAAAGAAGGTCTGATAGAATATACCCACATCATATCAGGCTATTGATGCATTTCACATGTAATATGCCTTTGAACTTACCTTTCTTCTTGCACCAAAGTTTAGGAGGAATGGCAGACAACATCCAAGCCGAAGCAAACCAGATGAAGAAGAACTTATCCCATACCTCACTAATAAAATTGTTGATAATTGAGGAATTGAGGCAACTGGGAAAGGACTAGGACTCATTTTTGTTTTCATTTGACATCCCCAGGGACCCCAAAGGAGATCCCCCTCTACCCACGGGAGAAGCAACATCTCACAGTGCAGAGGCGAGAATAGAGGGGGCTGCAAGAAAAGGAAAGACAGTGGAAGGGTCATCACCCCAACAACCACTACCCCAGAAAAGAGGCAGGCCAAGGAAGAAATAGGAGCTTGGGGAGGCCCAATCTCCAAATGAACCGCGGGCCCAATCTGTTGCTCAGAAGTTACTAATGCACATTGTTTGGCTACACCCTATCGAGGGTTCAAGCCGGGAAATATTTGATAGACGACGAAGGTTGGGCACTGAAAGCATGGATGTTTGGGAGTCGTCGCAACAACTAAAGAAAGTGAGGCTTTCTATTGTTGAGTTGTACCAGGAGAAAAGTGAACTGAGAAAGCAATTAGTGGAAAGGACTATCGAAACATCATCGTCGTAGAGCTGAAAAGGGAATGTGAATTGGCTCAAGAAAAAACTCATAAAATCACAAGACATGATCATCCAGCTGCACAAGGAAAAAATAAAGTCAGAGGAGAGAATCACAGAGCACTTCAAGGAATGTGGACTGGCAATGGAAAACATGTGCGCGTCTCTAGCCAGTGCTCAAACGAAGCTGAAGGGGAACACAATCTTACAAAGACGGGGAAAAATATGAAAAGGTGCAACTGGTCTCTTAGGAAAACACTCAGAATATCAAGATTGCAGATAAGGCCAGAAACCTAATTGACCTGACCCCATTTTTGTCTTTTTGAACGTCGCACGAAATTCCTCTCTCCTCATGTCCTAATTCCTGTTGGGAAGCAAGAGATCTGAAAGGTATCCACGTGGTGGATATATGTCGTGCAGATGTTGAAACCCACCTGTCGAGAGGGACAAGTTTAGGTGGAACCCACAACAATTTTGAAGGAGATGCATGATCCCCTGACCGTCATTACCATCTGGAAAACATGAGTGACAATCCATAATCACCCGAGATACCAACCTGCTACATGCATACTATGACCAATGATCACGCGGCATCAATCAAAGGTTGTTACACTGGGTGGCAGAAGTATGATAAAGTGCTTGATCATTCAGTTGACCCTTCAAAGGAGAAGCGTCGACACATCGCTTCCTAATGATGGAATCTTATTGATGACCAAACGATCATGGAAAATATGTTAGTTATGACATGATTGGGTACAATAGGTTTCCTATTCTTAGTAAGTCCCATTCGAAATATCATCTGGCAGGGAGTAACCAGAGCCGAAATTATAGGAGTAGTAGTTGGGAGCATGGAAGCCCAAGCGATGCATATTTTTCTATATATTGCATCTTTTCAATGTAAGCCAAGTTTCTTGGCAAAGTGGTGTAGACAATGATTGTTGAATGTAACTTTCGAACCTGATTGAAATATAATACAAAGGTCCTGAGACTTTGATGAAAATATTCTAATGGTGGTGGTTCGATGTATTGTGATCTCTCTTATGTATGTACTTTCTATTTTTTGTATATCCATGTCTGTATTCCGTTTAAATTGTAACGTTTAATAAGTCTAGAATTCATCGTGTGGTGCTTTAGACTTCGCCATTTAAACTCCTGTGTTTTCTTATAAGTAATTTAGAATTCATCTCCAATGGTGCTTTGACTTGCTTTATGTATTTTTTCTCTCTCCACACACAACGACTTTGAACTAAAAGACCATTTCCTGCTTAGCCTTTATCCTCTCAATTTTTAGTTACCAAGTTATTTATTTCTCTCCCTTTCTGGAATTTGAATCCATGGCCTAAGGTTATGTATTCCCTTGCCAAAAGAACTAGAAAAATTTCATGAATGCAATAATCCTAGATGACAATTCAAAGCCATTATCTGTTAGAGACCAAGTCTCTGAGAGAGCCCTCTCTAGGTCGAAAAGGCTAGTTTTCGTTCTTAAAGTTGGTCTGTAGGTTACCTCTTTAAAAAAAATTCTCAACCAAACTAATTTACAGAGTGCTAACAATCCCCATTGTATATTTTCCTTGAATCATGAAAATATAATCAGTCCTATGCCATAATTCTTGTCCCAAGAAGTAGTCAATCATACCCAAATCCTTTATATCTAAATCAAAATTCAAAGCTTTCTTGTTTCCAACAACAAGGCTTCTTGAATAAGTCACCAAAATCAGGCTCTCGTCACTAACAATGTAATAATATAGGTTTGGATCAACAACACTATTTCTGAAACCCAAACTCATCAAGAATCCATCCATATTCTTGTACCAAGCACGAGGTGTTTGCTTTAGTCCATACAGGGCTTTCTTAAACCTATACACATGATATTTCTCATCGTATATCACGAATCCTTATGGTTTATCGATGTAAACTTCTTCCTCAATCTCACCATTTGAGAAAGGTTGTCTTTACATCCAGTTGATGTAGTTTCCAACTCATGGATGATAGTACGAATGGAAGTGTATCAGGTTACTGGATCAAATGTCTCATCATAGAAAACTCCCTCGATTTGTGGGAATCTTCTGGCTACAAATCTCGTTTTATATTTCTTGACACTTCCATTAGTTGCATGTCCCTCTACCCCTTAAATAGTTTGTCGAGCTTAGACTGGCATTTCATGGCCTACTGCAATGTTTCTGGGAATATCAATTGGAGGAAATGGATCAATAATTGTCTCCCTTTCAATTGTTGAATGGAAGAAGGTATTGTCTTTTCCTTCTTCTCAAATAGTTTTGACTCCCTCTGAGTCTGAAGGGTATATATCTTATTTTTCATTTTTGCTAGATATTTTATGTCTTCTTAGGTTCTCTACTGACTCTTTAGTATTTTATGACTTATATCATAATAATCAATCAATAAATGTTGGAATCCCATACCAGGGATAATGGTCCAAGTCATGAGGGCTCTGACACTAGGGATAATACCCTTCACTATCAAGAATGCAATCAACTATATTTTTAATGATTAAATCAAACAGTTCACCTAGGTCTGCAAACATGATCAATCTTGTATTTGGTTTAAAGGAAGTAATCCTCATCTCTCTTATCTTCATCTTTTCGAGGTGGGTCTAGATCAATGTCAACGGTGGAAGAATATTGTCTTCCTTTCTTCCTGGTTGGACAATTTATTGCATAGTGTCCATATTTGTCACATCTGAAGCACTGGATCTCTGTTATATCTCTTCTATGATCATAACCTAAAGTTGATGGAGTCTTCTCATCTCTGAACGTTTGAATAAATTTTCTTTTGAATCTTCCTCCTTTCTTTGTATGAAGTGAAAGAGCATGGTTGTCATCAGGGGAGTCTTCCACTCCTCTATTTTGAAGTCTAAGTTCTTCTTGGGTACAGTTTGTCCACAAACGATCAAAAGAGGGTAGTTTTCCCCTTCCATGGATACTTTGAAGAAATGGTTCCCAGTGTTTTGGAAGATTGTTGAGAGTGGAAAAAACAAGTTCTATGTCAGATATGACTTCTCCAATGGAACCTATATGATATCTGATATTTGACATCTTCATAAAGAAGGTAGCAACTATATCACCTTTTGTCATCTTGATACTTTGATGTTGGCCCTTTAAGGTAAGGGCTCTCTCGGTGTTTTCACTCTCAAACATATTCTTCAATGCTTCATACATTTCATAAGTTGTCTTCAAGTTGGAAATACAAGGTAGGAGATGATCTCTTACTGAGTAGATGATTATTTTCCTTGCCTTGATGTCTTATTCCTTTCTTATTTCCTTCTCTTCATCGGTAGCTTTCTCTGGTAAAGTATTTTGTATCACAATCAAGAGGTCATCTTCTTCAAGGGTGATCTGAAGTCTTGACTTCTAGAAGCTGAATTTGCTTGATCCATCAAGCCTATTTTCCACCAATTTTATGTTCTTCATATTTTTAGCTTTTTTCACAAACCCTTGTCAACTGGGCTAGAAAACCTAACGGATATGTTGCACTAGCAACCTTAGGTTTTGTTGGGCGTATGACTTCCAACAATAATCCTTAAGAATGTAACAGGAATACTAGTGAGTTGAAACTCTCCTTCAATGAGATGCAGGAACCCTAAAACCGAAATTCTACAGAAAATTATGAATCCCTAGAAACCCTAGGGTCAAAAATTCAAAATGCTCAGAATTTCACTCTGAGAGTTTTTGGAGGTGCGTTGGAGAAGACCGTACTCTCCTATGCCAAAATTAGCCTCAACATCCAAGTTTTAGAGGCTGAAACACCTCATAGAAGGAGGTTCATATAGAATTGCAACAAACCCTAGAGGTCGTATGAAACTGCAGAAGAGAGGGACAACTAGTTTTAAATGCTTGTGCAGGGGTTCTTCAAGACCTATGCTCTGAAACCATGTTGAGTTTTCAATAATCTAGGCTCAAGAATGAAGTTCATTCCATTTTTATCATTTTACTTGAGCCATAAACATTTACAATTTCACCATTAACAATTTATTCCAGCAACCAAGATCACAAGAAGAAAACACCATGCACAAGTACATAAGAAGTATCCTGGGAAACCCTTCTCATCAAGGGAAGAAAACCCAACCAATATTTTGCTATATTCTTCAAGAGAGAGACCTCCCACACCATAAACCTAGCACACAAAAGGGTGCTTACAAACCCTAGAAGACCATCGCCCAAGAGAGGTGCACACTTCATCCCAAGAACAAGTACTTGCTGAAATTTCCAAACACACACTTCTGTTATGATTCCTCAAAGGGGAATTTACCTTTATTTATATTAAACTAGACATATAAAAAGTAGTGTCTATTGGCACAACACGGTCGACCTCAATAAATAACAATATAATTAATAATTACCATATTAGTTATCTTTTACATTAATTATCTTTCACTTTATGGTGGGGCCAACATGTACCCTTTCCATCACATTTAGGGTTACAGGTAAGTTTGACTCTTGAAAAATATAGCAAGGGATCTCATACACCCACTAGTGCTTAGCCACTAGGGGAACATCCATCTGTGCTCAGCTATAGGGACGTCCACATCTCTTTCTCACTGTGTCTCACAGGAGAATCACACTCACTAATGCTCAGCCACTAGGATCACGTTCACCTGTCCTCATCCATAGGAACGTCCTACTCAATAGATCTTTTTCTCACTGTGTCTCACAGGAGAATCATTTGGAGTATCACATCATATCAACTCTCTTCATAAAGGAGACCAATACATCATTTCATCTTTGTCTCGGAGAGAATGACACACCCAACTCATGGGATTCCTCACCTCACACATGGGCACACAACATTCCATCTTCGTATCAGAGAGGAACCACACACCCATCTCATGGGCACGTCCAACTTATGGGATTCCTCACCCCACATAGGGGCACACAACTTTCCTTATATGTCTCATAGAGAAACAACACACCCATCTCATGGGCACACCCAACTCATGGGCTCTCTCTCAGGCTGACTCACTCAGTCTGTGTCATGGAGGATGTCTCACGCAGATGTAATCATCAACATTTCCATGCCATACCTTATCTTTCCATGCCTTGGATTTCCATGCCATGCCATGCCTTTCCTTTCCTTGAAATGCCATGCCTTTCCTTTCTTTGTCATTCCATGTGTTGACTTTCCTTTCCATGAAATGCCATGCCATGTCATGATTTTCATTTCCTTGTGTTTACTTGTGTTGCATTTCCTTGCCTTGCCTTGCCTTGTCTTTCCCTACCTTTCCATCCCATGCCATGCCTTTCCTTACGTTTCTATGTCATGTATTTTCTTTCCTTTCCATTCCATACCTTTCCTTTTCAGGTCATGCCTTGCCTTGTCATTCTTTTCCATGCCATGTCATGCCATGCGTTGCATTGCATTGCATTACCTTATGTTGCATTGCATTGCCTTGCATTGTCTTGCCTTGCCTTGCAATTCCTTGAATTTCCTTGACATGCCATGCCATACCATTCCTTGGATTTCCATGTCTTACCTTTCCTTGCATTGTTTTACCTTGTGTTTCCTTGCCTTTCCTTTCCATGCCATGTCATGCCTTTCATTGTCTTGCATTGCATTTACTTTCCTTCCATTGCCTTTCCTTTCCTTTCCTTTCCTTTCCATGGCATGCCTTTCCTTTCCATGCCATTCCTTTCCATGCATTGAATTGCCATGCCATGCCTTGCCTTTCCATGCCATGTCTTTCCTTGCATTGTCATGACATGTCTTTCCTTGCCTTGACTTTCTGTGCCATGCCATGCCTTATCTTTCCTTGCCATGCCATGCCATGTTATGCCATGCCTTTCCTTTCCTTCCCATGCCATGAGTTGTCTTGCCTATACTTTTCATGCCTTTCCTTTCCTTTCCTTCCCATGGCATGCATTTCCATGCCACCCGATGCCATGCCATGCCTTTTCTTGTCATGCCATGCCTTTGCTTGCCTTGATTTTTCATTCCATACATTTCCTTTTCATGCCACGTCATGCCTTACCTTGACATGCCATGCCATGCCTTATCTTTCCATGCCTTGCCTTGCCTTTCCATGCCATTCCATTTCATGCCTTTCATTTCCTTTCCTTTCCTTTCCTTTCCCTCCTCTCTCTCTTTACATATTTATACTTCCTGAAAACCCATATATCTACTATTGAAATGGGTGGTTGTGACATTGTCTTGGGTGTTGAATGGTTACATACATTAGGTCCTATCACCATATATTTCCATTAGTTATGCATGAATTTCCAGTAGGAGATAGATAGCTACACTTTCAAAGGAATTATAGTTGAGTCTCTAAAGATCATCAACTTCCATTGTATGGAAAATTTTCTTAAAAGGGGGCATTCATGCATTGTGAATCAATTCCATGCCATTCAAGCATTTTAGACACCTTCTCAACCCATGCACTATTTGACATGCATTTAGTCTTGGCCAAACACCAATTTGTCTTTGAATTTCCCCAAAGACCACCACCCTTTTGAGGTGAGAATCAACATTCTATTCTACTCATATCGAGTATCCTCCTATCAAATGTACACCTATATTTATGTTCATTTTCCCAAAAACTAAAATAGAAAAAATAGTTCAAGGGTTGCTAGCCACTTGTGTCATTCGTCCTAGTACTAGATCTTATTTGTCATCGATAATCATGGTCCTCAAGAAAAAGGCACTTGGTACATGCTTCATGATTTCTAAGCTATAAAAAATATGACAGTCAAGGATAACCTTCCCATTCTAGTCATTGATGACCTTTTGGATGAACTCAAGGGTGCTCAATTCTTCACTAAACTCGATCTCCTCTTGGACTATCACCAAATTCACATGAAAGAGGAAGATATTCCTAAGAAGTATTTTTTCATTCATGAAGGAAATTATGAGTTCTTGATGATTCCCTTTGGCATTTTCAATGAATGTTCCACCTTCCAGAGTCTCATGAACAAAAAATTTAAGCCCTTTATGTGTCATTTTGTCCTTCTCTTTTTTTTATGACATCTTGATCTATAGTAAAACTTGACAAGTCCATGTCATCACCCATGTCTATCAAGTCTCACAACTACTTTTTTATCATTAACTCTTTCTTAAGTCGTCCAAATGTGTCGTTGATGTTTCTAAAGTGGAATATTTGGGCCATATTGTTAGTCATGATGATGTGCATGTGGATCGAAAGAAAATTGAAGTGATGAAGGATTGGCCTAGCCCCCAAAATATTAAAATTTTAAGAGTTTTTCTTGGTCTCGTTGATTATTATAGAAAGTTCATAAGGAACTATGTTAATATGTAGATCCCCTCACAACCTTTCTAAAAAAAATAAAATTATTTCAATTCAAATGAAGCCACAAAACTAGCCTTCTAGGACTTAAAGAATGTTATGTGTACAACCCCAGTTATTTCTCTACCCAACTTCACTAATACCTTTATCTTGAAATTTGATGCCTCAAGTAAAGGCATCAGAGTAGTACTCATGCAAGTGGGATGATCAATTCCCTTTACCAACAAGCAACCCTATGAGAGGCACTTGGGAAAATCAAATTTTGAAAAAGAGACGATGGCTATATTGCATGCTAAGTGGATATTTCGAATCCACACCTATTGAGGAAATGTTTCTAGATTACAAATAATCATTTCAACCTAAAATACTTCCTAGAGAAAAGTATTTCTTCCCCCTCGGAACAAAATTGGGTCACCAAAATGTTGGGATATGACTATGAAATAATTTATAAGAGGGGCATGGAGAATGTGGTATTAGATTCTCTCTCTTGGAAGTATGAAGAAGAAGGGTCCCTCTTTTCACTATCCTTCATAGTAGCATACTAATTGAATGATGTTCACAAATAATGGTTAACAAACCCCAAGATCACTATCTTGATCCAACAATTTCAAATGGAACTCCATGCATATCAGGGATACACTTAGAAAAAATGAAGAGCTTTTCTATAAAGGGCGTCTTTATTTGAACAAGTAGTCAACATTTAAACCATAGGTGTTAAATGAACTACATTCCTCTCCCACAATAGGTCATTCTAGGTTTCACAAAACATATGAAATGATCAAATGTTCATTTTTATTGGAAGGCATGAAGAAGGACATCTGCACCTTTGTGGCAGAGTGTGAAATTTTCCAAAAACACAAGGGAGATACAGTGAAACCTCCAAGATAAATACCACCTTTACCCATTCTACACATGGTATGCATTGACATTTCTATGGACTTCATTGTGGGATTACCAAATTTTGGCAATAAATATATACTCATTGTTGTGATTGATTCCCTTTCCAAATATTCTCATTTTTGTGCTCTCCAACACCACTTCAAGGCCTCTACAAGCACTCAAGCATTCATGGATAATATATTTAAACTCTATGGTATTCCACACTCAATGATGATAGATTGTGACCCTAGCTTCACTAGCAATTTCCGGCAAGAGTTGTTTCATCTCCAATGCACCCAATTAAATCTCAATACTGCATATCACCCCCAAACTAATGGTTAGAGTGAAGTTGTCAACAAGTGCTTGGAAGTATATTTGCTATGATTTACTTAGAGAGATAATCCCAATGGGTTTAGTGGTTACCTCTAGTTTAATGGTTATATAATACAAACTATCATGGTGCCAAATGAATGACTCCCTTTGAGGTTGTCTATAGCCTAAATCCCCTATCAATCTTATCCTACTTACCATGAGTCTCTAAGGCACAAGAGGTACTAGACAAAACCCTTGTAATGTGAGCTGACATTCTCTACACTCAAGGGTAATATGGTCATGGATCAAAATAAGAAGAAGCAACAAGTTGATCAACATCATTCTAAATGCCATTTCGAAAAAGGGGATCAAGTATTCATTTGTCTACATCCTTATAACCAGACCTCACTCAAAGGAAAGCACCACTAGAAGCTTGTTCCTATGTTTTATGGCCCCTATAAGGTCCTCAAATGTATTGGGTGAGTGGATTACAAATTGGAATTTCCTAGCCACTCCAAATTTCATCTAATGTTTCATGTCTCATGCTTAAACAAGGTGGTTAGCTTTAATTCCTGTATTCAAATTTGCCTTCCGGAACTGGATGAAGAAGGTTATATTTAGTTGTAACCTAAGGTCATCCTTGACAAAAGAGAGGAACATCTCTACTAGTGCACTACAAAAAAGGTCTTGATACAGTGGAAAGATACACATCGCGAGGATGTTGCATGGGAACCAGCAAAGGCCCTTTAGTAATTCCCTCATCTCCATCCTTGATTGTAACATCCCCAGCCTTCCAAAGACTAGGTAATGCTACCAAAACAACCTTAACTTAGCCTTTAACTACTGGGCTATTCCACACAGATATACTTGCGAAAAAACATACACATCTATATAAACATAGAATGACTATTCTACATATATATAACATAATAATGCAGAAATAGCAGTAAGCCTACACATGCATCATATACAACATACACAGGCAATACTCATCAATTACAACATATGTACCATTACACCGCATGTAAATGAACATAAGAGTGGTACTTATATTTTATTAGAAGACCACCAACTGTGTGTATACCTTCCACGAACCTCCCAGCCTTAGACCGCGTTGCTTATCACTCTCAATAGTAGGTCACCCCCGAGATGGGACTAAACTCCATCGGGCAAGGGAATTCTAGGCTTAGAAAGGACAACAAGGAAGTTGCACAAAGAAACAAGAAGAATCTTTTATCCCAGGAGCCACTTACGCCCACAAAACATAGACCCTCATTCCCCACACACCTGCTCCACCCCAGGAGTATACACCTTCACTGATACAAGTCCATCGTCTAGTATACCTCCCTTACCTTGGGCTTCAACAACAGGCTGGACCAGAAGTCTCAGAGTACTATGGCTGCTACGGGACTCCCTTCCAAGAGAACTCACTTCCCAGCAGACTCTCTCACCTGGGAGAGATGCTCACAGGTCTGATAACCAGTCTTCGACTCAACTACAACTGGGTACGGTTGAAAGCAACAACAACAACAATGACAACAGGGAAAAACGAGTATGGACACCCAACAAGACAACAGTCGAACACTAGGACATATCAATAGGAAACAGTCGACGGTAGAAAGCCACACTCTGTCCAAGAATTTCATAGTAGAACAACCAACATTTATGGCACAACCCGACTCTCTACAGAAGGCAACAACTCAAAACGGTTTAGGTATGAACTCGGCTTTGCGGGTGCGGATAGACTGGGTTCACGGAATCACACAGGTCAGCTTTTCGTTCTCCTTTTCAAATATGCATGGTTATCCGAGATTTACCACCGAGGTCTCGGGTTCAGACGAAGGATGGGGGAATGGCATCATGAACTCACACAGAGGATGGACGAATGACCAGTGAACTACCAACACAATTTGACTCACAGGATTACTGGTTCCCTTGATCTGTGATGGATTCCCCGGTTCACGGTTAGATAGTGGGTCGAGAATGGAAAGCCCCCCCCAAAACACAGCTGGAGCTTCATCTTTTAACTGCATGAGCCTAGGTCGACACTTGTCTTCCTGGATCTTCATGCACTCCATTTAGCCTATGTCCCCAGCCACCAGGAACTTAGGATAACAAAACATAATATGTCCACCTTAGTTTTCAGGAAATAATATTAAAATATTATTCCTCTAGAGGTAATCCCCCTAGCTTATCCCCTAGGCCCAAATACTTATCCCCCCTTCCTTACCCTACATAGTGGATCTTAGTCCCCCATAAATCTTTTTTGTGGTCTCTCTACACGCAGCGGTGTTTATATTTTTATTAATTATCTGCATAATTACATATACAAACAAAATATCAAGCTCCTGGCCTAATCATCACATAAGCATCCTATCTTATTATAAATCATCTCACCAGCCTAACAAACATGTTTACAATTCATATTTACAACTGGGGTTCTACCGGGGGATATTACAATCCCATCCCCTTATTTTTTCATTGTCCTCAGTGAAACTTGTTTATACATATATAATTCAAAAATTCTTCAAAAAACTCCAAGATTTAGCTATTGGAAGCCCATTATCCAGCTTTACTTTCAAGCACCAATTCTGGTATCCATACTGCAGTTGAAACTCAATTTCTCTATTCCCTAGAGTTGCTTCAGGAAAGCATTCATCTTATTGTTCCTTGTTGCATGCTTCAATTAAACCACATTGAAAGCACCGAATGGTCGTAGATCCACGATGTTCCATCCATTGATAAACTCTCAACAGTGATATGAATCCACAGACGTAAACACTCTGCTGGTACACCTATTCATTCGGAAGAAACATTAGAACATACATGCAATATATATACAGGAAATTCTAATAACATTATAACCTGTATACAAATTACGAGATACATAGCATACAATGAATAGAGAATTGATACTTATCTTTTGATTGAGAATAATTCCATATTAACATGGTCTAGGCTAGGGTACCAAACCCCAACAACATTCCAACCAATGGTCTCTCTTCCCCACATGCATGTCCCACCCCAGGAGTGTGCACCTTCACTGTCACACAATCCATCGACTGTTAATCCTCCCTTTCCTTGGGCTTCAGCAACAGGCCGTACCATAAGTCTTAGAGCACCATGGCTCAAGGAGTTCCAACTGCCCTCAGAGATATCCAATCAGCATCTTCCTCGAGCTACTCTTTGTAGTCAAAATTCTAACTTTAGTCAACATCATCTTATCTGCATCACCCACATGCAGTTATCATGAGAAAGCATAAAAGAATTCATTTAGGAATTCCAATTAGTTCAAAAGGGAATTCAACTTTTTTCCCAAAACATGAAATTCTATTTCATAATTCATCTTGGATGTTGCCATATTATGAATGCAGCCATCCTTGTGGTTTTCCACATGCACCAAACTGCATACCATTTTTCCTGCAATCCTTCATATTGCATACAACCAACAATTGTCAATATTTTATATACATCATAATTCAACATGTACAACACCTTATGCAATGATCTTAGAATTGTCTACACCTAGCAATTCAATCACAATTACCAAACAATTTAACCAAATAGAATGACTCATCATTCTATGCATATGCATGTTCATAATTAATAACAGTAGGTTTATTATTTCAATTTTCTAAACATAAAATTTTATGTAGTCTCTATTCCTATGACTACCTGGCTTGCAAATTTCCTATTGCAATGTTTAACAGTTCCTGAAATGTTCTCAAATTCATGAGTTAACAACATTTCAGCCACTAGTATAATTATTTCCTTGCCCAAAACATATATACATGCACTCACAAAATGCATTCAACAAAGTACATTCAAGTATACAATTCTATCACTTACTATGCATGAGTGCAATTCTCAATGCATACTTATTTAATGCACCATGCATTGAATTACATAATGCTCTTTATCTTAGTCATGTATCTTACCATCCATAAGTTGGAATTATGGCCAATGTGTTGACACATTCTCCACACACTTCCTATTGTCTTCCCAATTAATTGGATGCCTTCCTTTTCGACCCGAACACTACACCAAGAATATAATTTTGTGGTGTTCATTAGTATTAGCAAAAAGGTTGCAGCCCAAGTTTTATTTAAAAGTAGGAAGCTTTTAGTACCTGTGTGGCTCATAACCTTTCCATATCCATACCTTTCTATATCCAGCCAGGTTCTGGTCTCATACATGACTAGATTACTGACATTCATTCCTATAACAAGTTCTTATCTTTTAATTCTTTTGTTATTACCCCATAACCAAATTAACATGACATTCTAATGTGTCAGTGTGTGCATTCAGAAGATAAAAAGCTTTGAATTAATATAGGCCTCTAGCCTTTACCACATCCAGTGGTATGCATTCAATAATATAACCCTGTGATTTTATAAAATAACTCTGGCTGGGGAAATTCTTACCAAAATCTCCTCTCAGCAATTATACAAAAAGAGTAATAAAAACTCATACCTGCATGACTGCCATTAATAAATTTTATGCTACCTGGAAGTCTGATAGCAATAGAAGTTTTCATGCTTCTTTTATCCAACTTATAACTAGCACTTCAGCTCTCTGTTGCTTCCCTCCTTATGCAACAACATCACCAACAACACTTTGTAAACATGCAAGAATTCTTTCCTCTGGCTGACCCAAACAACCCTAATAATACTAGTTGCCACAGAAATTGCAACAACTTCTTTCCCATGTGTATTTTTTCCTTGCTAAACCCAAAAGTCTTCAATTCTTCCCGGGTTCCTGAATCTTCTTGTGCTCTCATTGTAGTCACTGTACATGACTATTTCTTCCCTGAGCACTTTTGACGCAGTTCCCCTACCTCAGCAAGGTCTGCTAACCTCCCGGTCAAAGGATCTTTCCAAATGCTGAGTCGGATTGAATCTTCAGGCCTTTTCCAGATCCCTATTAATCTGTGTGTAGGTCCTGACAAACCTGCAGGCTATTCCTACGTGCTTCCAAAACTCCAAGTTTCAGGCGCTATCCCATTTTTCATTAGCCCTTTCCTTCTTAAGACCGTGGGCTATGACCTCACAGAAATATGCCATTGCGAGTGCATCCAAGGGTGGTTTTAGGCCAACCCGCTTTTCTCCCCGCAATTCACCTCCAGCTGCCATGCATCACTTTGTTAAAACCATGGTATAAATTGCGGTCTTCTCTCAAATTTTTAACATCCGAGCAAGTTATGGCCCCGCAATCTAGCTTGTTCGTCGATCTCCAATCCCATGGCGATGATCCATGATCAATGGTTGGTATCTATCCTCCTTCCACATGCGATTCCAGATCTACACGATTTGTCAACACGTAGATCCCTTCCAAATCAACAACTACAGTTGATTCCTGCTCTCTGGCCCTCGAGAGTTTCAATTCTCAACTATTTGTTTTTCCCCATATGAAAATCTTCCGGAGTGGAATATCTATTGACACTTGTCCTCAACAATCAGAAATTTATGAAGAAATCTGGCTCTCCGACCTTCAGGATTTCTCACGTCTCTACACACACAAATATCTGAAGTGAATTTTTTCGGAGTGACAGATCTTCTGCCACGCTTCTTCTCCAAATCAATGACCCTGGTTCTCTTCGGGACTTCATCTCTTTCCTACCAAGACCAGATCAACGGTCCTTCGACCTCCTCCTCGATAAATGATCGAGATCTCCTTCGGGACTTCGACGCTTTCACCCTCTTCTTTTCTCTGGAGTGCTCTGTTCCTGGAGTTCCAGATCTGGCGCCGCGTGTCCTCCTTCACATCGGTGGCTCTCATCGTTTCAGGACTTCGACGCTTCGGGATATTCTGAAACACAAATCCTTAGAAACCCCAGAGTACGATCCTCTGAAGTTCACAATCTCGTGACACCTGTCCAACCCAGATTAATGGCTCCCAACTATTTCTTTTGTTCAGTATTTGGCGATTTCAAACTTTCATCATTCGCATTCTCCTGGAGTGTTTTCATCTTCACGATCTGTCGCCACGTTCCCTTTTGGATCTGACGGTCCATAATTATTCTCACAACCAATCTGACAGTTGTTTCCACTCCTCCTTCTGAGCTTTTGACTTCTTCTGCCTTGGAATATTTGTCAGTGTTCAAAGGATTCGGCCTTTGACCTTTTTCCTGTGAGTCTGCCTCTTGGATCTCGTCTTCACTCCGGTAAGTGTTATCTCTTCTGAGCTTTAGGACATAGAATGCGTATGTCTCCCATGCACTCCTTGCGTTACCTCTTTTGAGATTTTCGATTTACTCAGTCTCCTAAGGTTATCGACCCTTTTGTTTCCTTTCAAAGGAAAACTTCATGCCCTTCTGGAAGCCTTCTTCTCAAAGCACACCTTGCTGAGCGTTTTCTACAGACTGTCCAACAGCTCTTTGAGTATCTTCCTCTGATACTCGTCTCCCTGAACTCGACAAAGAGTTATCTCTGTGCACACTTGCACTCTCTCAATGCCCACTTGGCAAAGCCCTACAGAGTTCTCAGTGACTCTATCTCTCTTTGAACTCAACACAAAGTTCTTCTTGTGCACTCCTTGCACTTCTATTGATGAAGGTTCAACAATATCTCTTCTAAGCTTCTCTAAGGTTAAATTAACTCTGTCAATGCACTTCTTGCAGACAATGTGCACTTCTTTCACTCGAAACTCAAAGAAGAGAAACAATTGAAACTTATTCAATACTTCACCAGTTTACACATTCAAACCAATCTGATTTAAGAAAACGTTCAGATTTCATTTTCTTTCTGAGCTCTTCTCTACTCTGCAATAATTTTTGGGCACTAGCCCCTTTCTCTCAGTCCCCAATCCACATGACCATGGGTTGTGACCAAGCACTAGATCAATAAGCACTTACTCAGGCCTTTGGCCTTCGACTTCGGAAGATTTCCAAGCACCACACAACAATCTCTCAGAGTTATGGATTACCGAACTCGCAAAGTAGAGTGGATCAATAGTCCACATCTACCCAACATCCAATGGTTGACACTTACTATGGAACCTCAGGTGTTTGAGTTCCGGGTCTTTGGGTCTTTGGAGCTTCGGAGGATCTCAAATCTGCACATCCGAGCTGTTAATCTTCGAACATTCCCAATCACTTTTGGTGACGTCATTACATCACATCACTTAACATATTCCAATTGTGGGGGCATGCAACGGTGGTTTTGGAGTAACCCGCCTTCCATCCCGTAATTATTTTGACACTGACATGTAACCCCTCGGTGAAACCATGGTTTGGATTGTGGAACTGCCTTGGAGAATTAACTCACGTGCAACTTGGGTCCCCACAATACCTCTTGGTCGTTGATCTCGATGTATCATGATCAATGCCAGTGTGGGTCCTCTAGCCCTTAACTTCGTTATGTAACCTTGGCCCCACTAACCATGCTCATACGAAATGCCATGTGGCGGAATACCAACAATTGAATCGTGGCCCTATCATATGGGTGTCACACGTTACGTTCCATATGGCATTTCAAACTTCTTCGGGTTCGAAACCCACTGGCACGTGGCACACATCCCATGTGTCCACGTCCATCCAAGTGACGTCATCATGACTCACTACTTCAGCTCTTAGGGATATTTCTCCCTTCACTACTACGTTTGACCTTTTAACATTGGCTTGATCCAACGGTCTAGCTCTCCTCTCTAGATCTACGATGTAGATCCACTTCAGAGCTTCGAGCTTCGACCCTTCTCTTGTTTTTGGCATCAGACGTCACTAAAGTCATGAAGTCCGAAGGGCTTCCAGGTTAAACCTTTTGCACCTTCCCCAAATATGACAGTCGTAAGGGATTTCCCTTCCTTTTGAACAGATCATACGACGTAGAACAGACTCTGTTACTCTGCGGATTTCCAAAGGAATTCACGGCTAACTAGCTCGCAACATTACCAAATTTGACGGTCGAGAAGGATTTTCCTTCTCTCGAACAGATCCTAAGGCCCACATTACTCTTTTACCCAACACCACTTCTGTCATGGTTTTATGACACCGATACTCCTCCTGAGCTTCGTAACATGGCCAAGGTAACTTCTTGGCACTCAAGAAGGTTCTGAGGTTCGAAATTGGTCCTCCAGACACAATTTCCTCTTGAAACCTTGGGTCCAATGACCACTTATCTAGCCCATCCAGGCTCAGTGTTGTAACCATGATCTGATACCATTTTGTAACATCCCCGACCTTCTAAAGACCGGGTAATGCTACCAACACAACCTTAAATTAGCCTTTAACTACTGGGCTATGCCACACATAGATACTTGTGGAAAAACATACACATCCATATAAACATAGAATGACTATTCTACATATATATAACATAATAATGTGGAAATAACAGTAATCCTACACATGCAACATATACAACATACACAGGCAATATTCATCAATTACAACATATGTACCATTACACCGCATGTAAATGAACATAAGAGTGGTAATTATCTTTTATTAGAAGACCACCAACTGCTTGCAGACCTTCCACGAACCTCCCAGCCTTAGACTGCGTTGCTTATCACTCTCAGCAGTAGGTCACCCCCGAGATGGGACTAAACTCCACCGGGCAAGGGAATTCTAGGCTTGGCAAGGAAAACAAGGAAGTTGCACAAAGCAATAGGAAGAATCTTTTATCCCAGGAGCCACTTACGCCCACAAAACACAGACCCTCATTCCCCACACACCTGCTCCACCGCAAGAGGATACACCTTCACTGATACAAGTCCATCGGCTAGTATACCTCCCTTACCTTGGGCCTCAACAACAGGCTGGACCAGAAGTCTCAGAGTACTGTGGCTGCTACGGGACTCCCTTCTAAGAGAACTCACTTCCCAACAGAATTTCTCACCTACGAAAGCTGCTCACAGGTCTGATAACTAGTCTTCGACTAAGCTACAATCGGGTACGGTTGACAGCAACAGCAACAACAATGGCAACAGGGAAAAATGGGTATGGACACCCAACAAGACAACAGTCGAACACTGGGACATATCAATGCTCAATAGGAAATAGTCGATAACAGCAAACCACACTCAGTCCAGGAATTGCGTGGCTGCAACAGCCAACAGTTATGACACAACCCGACTCTCCACGGAAGGCAACAACTCAAAACGTTTCAGGGACAAACTTGGCTCTCCAGGTGTAGATAGACTGGGTTCACAGAATCACACAGGTTGACTTTTCGTTCTCCTTTTCAGAGATGTGTGGTTATCTGATATTAACCACCAAGGTCTCGGGTTTAGATTGAGGATGGGAGAATGGCCTCACGAACTCACATGGAGGATGGACGAATGACCAACGAACTACCAACATGATTTGACTCACAGGATTATTGGTTCCCTCGATTCGTGATGGATGCCCCGGTTCACGGTTCGACAGTGGGTTGAGAATGGCAAGGCCCCCCCACAACATAGCTGACGCTTCACCTTTTAACTGCATGAGCCCATGTTGACATTTTTCTTCCTAGAGCCACATGCCCTCCATTTAGCCTACGTCCCCAACCACCAGGAACTTAGGATAACAAAACATAATATGTCCACCTTAGTTTTCAGGAAATAATATTAAAATATTATTCCTATAGAGGTAAGCCCCCTAGCTTAGCCCCTAAGCCCAAATAATTATCCCCCCTTCCTTACCCTACCTAGTGGAGCTTAGTCCCCCATAACTCTTCTTCGTGGTCGGTCTACACGCATCAGTGTTTATATTTTTATTAATGATCTGCATAATTACATATACAAACAAAATATCAGGCTCCTGGCCTAATCATCACATAAGCCTCCTAGCTTATTATATCTCGGCTCACTAGCCTAACAAACATGTTTACAATTCATATTTACAACTGGGGTTCTACCAGGGGATATTACATTGAGGATAATGTTGCTTTATAAGGGGGAGGGCATTTTAGGATGTTTCCCTAACCCCCTTAAGTAGATAGATAGGTTGTTATGTATTGAGGCCACCTATATTAAATAAGGCCCATGTAGTAGATATAGTGTGAAAGCAATAATTGTAAGAAGACTTACTAGACAATTCTTTCTACTAGAAAGTTTCTTCATTAGAAAGTTCCTAGGACGTCTAATAGAAATTATATCATGAAGTAGAATCAAGGTAGTGAGATGTTTTGTGAAGAACATTGTAATTGGAGCTTTACTCACATGGAGGTTGCACCCTTGAAGAGGCAAGTGAACATTGATTTCATCAATAAAGATATTGTTATTTGTGGTATTATGGTTCTTCTACAATTTCCCAATGTCGTTATAATCTGTCATTTTTGCTCCAAATCTTTCTATATTTTGTTATTTATGCTATGAATATTCTATTTTGCTAATAAAGAACATGACATACAATCATTATAATAATGATTTCGGTTACTTCTATGACATTCAACCTTCATATCTACTCCATGATCAATCATTTCTTGACTACATGTCAAGGTCTTTAGAGATTATATACATAGTTGAGGAGTTTCCCTAGGTAAACCAAGCCATGGAGGCCTTGAGCTCCCATAAAATGGAATTGGTAAGATTGTTTTGAGGCATGTGGAGCAACATTGGTGCATGAACCATGCTCTTCAAGTAGTAAAAACTTAGTCTTCAAGATATGGTTTTGGGTGTTTATGTAGAAATCCTATCTATACAAGTAGGAGGATTAAAGCATTGGTGGTGAGTGGGATTTGATCCTTTGATGTGAGAGGAAAAATGTTTAAAGTCATGGTTCATTTTGTTGGACAGGTTTTTTTAACGCATACGAAAGGATTAAAGGATTATTTCTTGAGCAACAAATTTAACAACAATATGTACTTTTGCAAGGGTTTAAGCTTTTCCGTGTTGCTTGGATTCTCATCCGCATTGGCGAAAATATTGTTGAACTTTCATCTATCCTCTAGTAGCCTACAATTCCATTGGAAAATCTAGCGTCTGTTCACCATGAAACTAATTGTCATTTGCAAAAGCGCAACTTGTAGATTTGCTTTTCTTATTTCAGTGTTTCTTATCTTTTTCTAAACTTTCACCAATCCATCATTAGAGCCGGTGAACAAAATTTTGTTTGGTCCTATCACTAGCACATTCGCTATGCCGTCATGAACATAAATTGATTACAAGCACTTCAAATTTCACAATCTCGAAGATTCAATGGTCTTATCCCATGATTCTTAGAACAACAAATTCAACATTTGCTAGAGAAGTTACAACATTAACATGGTTCATTGTTGGAATTTTATGATGGTAATGAACTTCAGTATCATTGATGAAACACTGAATCCCAGAGACGGTCCATCTCAATTGGTAGAATTGCTATCAGCTTGTGACAAGATGAATGTCTTGCAGAATGAGGCCATACTTTAATTTTATGATCTCAATTGGCATTGAAAACAATTTTTCCCTCCACTAATATCGATTTCATAGAACCTCTTCTAGATTTAAAGAGACTAATCATTAAGATGTTAGTGATGCTCGGATATTAAGACTACAATGAAAGACCAACATTAACTAGAACCTTTTGAAGAAGTGATAAATCTGTGAGTCAAGGATAGAAACTGTTTAGAGTTAGTAGTGGATATCAAGAATAACAAATGATTGCCACTAAGCATCACAACAATCACTATCCTCCTATAAGTCTTAGTATACAAAGTGTGTGAAGCAATGAATGAGAAAAGAGTAGACATCCAGCTAATGTTGTGCATGGAACATAGTTGTACACAGATTTTCCACTATTTCAATATAAGATCTACATACACAAAATATATTCCTTAGTCTACACATGGCAACTTCATCTATGAGGTGAGTTAAATATGTGCAGGATACATATCCCCAAAGTATCCAATTCACGTGGCATGGGTTCTATCACCAAACCTCCATTAAAAACCCCAATTGTCATTAATTTAGAGTTGATATGAAGGTGAATATGTACTTAACAACCTTCTTTGAAACGTCCTTCCACCAAATGTCCATTACTTATTAACTCACTAGAAACGTTTTTATTGACTCTAAATGCATAACAAAAATGAATATATGACTAATTAAAAAACACTATGTGATACACCATTAATTATTCATGACCCATCTTAAAAACCCCTTCTCCTATCTTTGTGCAATGTCCAAAATCAATTCAGCATCCCCTTCCTTTGCTTCATGTATGCTAGTTATATACTATTTCTCTTGTATTTTACTTTCTTGAATTGTTTGCCCTCTTCTTCATTTTCCTTTGCTTCATGTATGCTAGTTATATACTATTTCTCTTGTATTTTACTTCTTGAATTGTTTGCCCTACCTCCTCATTTATCAAATAAACAAAAACTTAAAAGCACTTTATCACCTCATTTATCAAATAAATTTTTTAAGGTTTTTTATCATTCAACAATGAGGAATGAGGAATAGAGCATTAAGTCAAAACATTTAAATACTTGACTTTTTCATGATCAATGAAGGGTAAATGGGTACACTATGGATCATTATGAAACTTAACTTTGAGAGGATCATGAAAGTCAAATCCATGACCTACCGACCTCCCCAACTTTGAGGAAAAAGGTTTTCCATTAACTCATGATCACTTAAACTATGTCAAACCTATAACCTCCCCAACTTTGAAGAAAAAGGTCTCAGGTTAACTCATAACCACCTAAACTAACCATTTCAAACTCATAACCTCCCCAACTTTGAGAAAAAAGATATCAAGCTAACTCCACTTAAACTAACTAGGGACCATCACTTATTAACCCACCACTTAAACTAACTAGGGACCATCACTTATTAACCCATAATGTGGTCACTGTACCCACCACCAACCAAAGTTTGAAATATGCACCCTTATATTATTGGCAAACAATATCACACCACCGAATATCAATCGCCATATTATTAGTGCCACTGCCAGCAGAGGAAAATTACACATCAGCTGCACGGACATGAAATGGTTCACGTGCCGACTTCAGCCCAATCATATTGCCTGTCGTCCTTTCAATCTCAAACATATTTCCTTCGCTTCCCGCACACCTCCCACTGTAAGTTCATACAGTTTAGTCCCACGATAGGAGATGGACGCCAAGAGCTGCAAGGACATGGCCAGATGGGTGCCATTGGCTTTAATTGTTTACTGCATCTTGGGTATAGATGGCGCAGGAGCGACTACCATTAACGGCCCCATTAAGACAATAGTCATTCTTGTCATGGAGAATCGATCTTTCGACCACATGTTGGGCTGGATGAAGCGGCTCAATCCACAAATCGACGGGGTCACCGGCAAGGAGTCGAATCCGATATCCACCAACGATCCCAATTCAGCCAGGATTTTCTTCAATGACGAGGCAGAATACGTAGATCCAGACCCGGGGCACTCGTTTCAGGCCATAAGAGAGCAGGTCTTCGGCTCCAATGACACCTCTGCGAATCCTGCCCCTATGAACGGATTCGTCCAGCAGGCAATTTCCTTGGGGGATCCCAACATGTCACAGACCGTCATGAATGGCTTCAGGCCTGAAGTCGTTCCCGTATATAATACTCTGGTAAATGAGTTCGCCGTATTCGATCAGTGGTTTGCTGCAGTCCCGGCTTCCACTCAACCCAACAGACTGTACGTTCATTCCGCGACTTCACACGGAGCCACCAGCAATATCCCCACGCGGCTGATCGAGGGATACTCGCAGAAAACCATTTTCGAATCCATAGACGAATCGGGTTTGTCGTTTGGGATTTATTACCAGAACATCCCCGCCACTCTGTTCTACAGAAATCTCAGAAAACTCAAGTATATCGGCAATTTCCAGCCTTATTCCTTGGAATTTAAACGCCATGCGAGGCAAGGGAAGTTGCCCAATTACGTGGTTGTAGAGCAGCGGTACTTCGACACCGAGATCTCCCCCGCCAACGACGACCATCCTTCCCACGATGTAGCCGAGGGCCAGAAATTCGTGAAGGAAGTGTACGAGACGCTCAGATCCAGCCCTCAGTGGAATGAGAGCTTGCTCATCATTACTTACGACGAACATGGCGGATTCTTCGACCACGTTCCCACGCCTGTGAGGGGCGTGCCCAGCCCAGACAACATCGTCGGCCCCGACCCTTTCTTCTTCAAATTCGACAGGTTAGGGGTTAGAGTGCCCACTATCATGATTTCGCCATGGATCCTCAAAGGAACAGGTTTCGATTCTCTCAGAGATCTTCCCCATTTCTCCATTTGTTCTTTCTCTTGATCAAAATTTTCATCCATAATTCGATTCTATTCTAAAAAAACTGACTATTATCTGGTAAAACTTCTTATTGCAGTTGTACACGGCCCTAGCGGGCCGTATCCGTCGTCTCAGTTTGAGCATTCATCCATCACTGCAACTGTCAAGAAGCTATTAAATCTTGAGTCCGATTTCCTGACCAAGAGAGATGCGTGGGCTGGGACTTTTGAAGGCATCGTGCAGAGGCGCAGCAGCCCAAGAACAGACTGCCCAGGTACTCTTCTTCTGTACATCCAATTCCATGTCGGCCTCCCTTATAAACTGTTGAGTGGGATTAATCAAAATATTATATGGGGATATGTATCAATCAAACTCGCATCGAGATTAATCAAAATATTATACTAGGGGAATCTATGTATCAAACTGGCAGCATGGATTTATCTTAATTTTACGTTTATAATCGGTTTTAGAGGTTAAGAGATTGCAATTTATCAGGTGCATTGAATTTTAACTTCAGATTCTGAGACAATTAATTCATTTTAACCTTAGATCCTCAGGCTTACTTATTTATGCACTAGCTCTAGATTTCCTGCAGGAGCCTGCTCTTTCCCTACGATAGTCATTGCCTGATCGAGGCCGACGAACACTCGCTAGCCTGGAATTTTCCTCGTTTCTTATATATAGCCCACTTCCTGAGGGACAGGATGGAGCTTTTCCAATACCATTTCCCTTTTAACAGACTGGAAGACAAAGGTTATCCAGCTCCTGGCCAAAAGATGACAGTCGACAGACCAGCCGCTCCAATACTACACTTCACGCCAAGCACAATTTAATCAAATCAAATATCCGCTGGCTTGTGATTATCTGGTGGGTGGGGTGCGCTTTAAATGGCTGGCTTGTTAGACTTCATAGCGGCACATTGGCTGGCGGAACATCATTATTCTTAGAGTGATGATCGCCGGGAGTAATACCTAGTGCCGTTTATAATAGTTAATCATTTTGATTTATTCAGAAAATGGAAAGATTTATATTATCGATCCTTAATATATTTTCTTTTAAAATCAATTTAATTTATAATTTATTATTATTATTGAAGTATGCAGGTTATTATTAAAATTCCTTACAGTTTATTTCAGAATTACAAACAACATTACATTATTGTAGATATTTAATTCATTTTAATTTTAGATTAGATATTTAATTTGATTTAATTTTAATTTTATATTAAATATTTAATTTATTTTAACTTTATATTTTTTTATTTACTTGTAAATATGATTTACTACTAGTAAAAAAAATTGAAATGTTTTCATTAATATCAAATTAAAATAAATTTAAAATTTATATTATTAAGATATTATTTTTAATTTTTTTTTACATATTTTTAAAAATAAAAATAAATTTATTATTATTATTATTTCATTATTATTAAATATCTATTCCAATATATATGAAAAATAATTACAAATTTAATAAATTGGAAATGTTTGAATTATCAATTTTTAATAAATCTAAAATTAAAATAAATTTTAAATTTTTTTATTATCAAATTTCTTTTTACATATTTTCACAAATAAATTTAAATTTATTATATATATATATATATATATATATATATATATATATATATATATATAACCATTCTTATAAATATATTATTTATCATCTTTCTTTTCTCTCTTAACTTTCTTAACTATCTTTTTTATTTAATGTTTAATAATTTTTATTATTCCATTATATGTTTTTAATTTTAATTTTCTTAATGTTTTATTTTTGTAAGTTTATGAAGTTGGGAGAATAAATTAATTATAATATAGGAGTTAAGTAAGAGTGTCCATATTGTTTTCTTTTTGGCATATACATGGATGAGTTGTTTAGAAGAACCATGCATGTTAGTAGCTAGAATAGTCATCATCCTTTTTCTTTATGGTGAAGATATTATTCTTATGGTGAGTCCCTGCAATCTCAACAAGCAACTAAAGATTCTGAAGGATTTTTGCTATAATATGGTATCATTGTTAACACTCACAAAACAAATGTTATGATAATCAAATCCAAAAAGATCTTTGAAGCAAATTTTATGTATGACAATAATAGTTTGAGGAAGTGACTGCAAACAAATATTTCATCACTCATCTTCATGTCAAGATCAAGTAAACTATATAGCATTAATAAAAAGATAAATGTAGGGTGAAAAGATTATGATGGACTTGAAAATAGTTGTAAATCAACATACATTTACATTTGGGATGAGAAGAAACTCTTCTTTGAGACTCTCACCACTTTTTTTAATCTTATATGATTGGGAAGTTTGAGGTTGCAACATCTCTAGAGATTTGTGGAGAAATGTCTTAAAATTGAAGGCAATACATCCTATCATATCATATCATATCCTCCTCATAAAAACAAGTCTTTTACCCGTTGAGATCATGTCTATGACCAAGTACTTAATGTACAAGAACAAGATAAACAACATGGAAGAGGAAGCTCCCTAAGGTTGCTTCAAAATCTAGTCAAAACATCCATAGCACTATTGACATAAAAATGCCAAGACTTCGCTAAATCATTGGGATATCTAGAAAGAGATCACTCTATAGAATAAGAATAATATTTGATAAATAATTAAAGGATAAGAGAAAACTAAGATACTATAAGGAGGTGATCAACCTTATTCTAGCCTTTATCTAGTTTAAAGAACAAACTTGGATGATCTACATAGTGAATAATTTGACAATTCCTAAAATATCATGGATAAAATAATTTGTCATTTTTATAACACCAAAAGGATTGAAGATAAAAAAAATATCTCTTAAAATGTCATTCCTACATTCATGATCTCAATCTCAAAATATTTGTTATAATACCAACCTTTCTAACTTTATAATTCATCAAAACTATGATAATTCTAATTTTATTTTTCTTATTCCATAAATTTGAAATTTGTTTAATGTTAAGTTATTTTTAATATATGTATATATATTATTTTAATTACTTTTACCTAATTATAACTTAAAAATATTAACTCCTCATTTTTCAATTTTCAAAAAGGTATAGTTTCCATTAATATTTAATGGTAAAAACAATTTTTGTTTTTATTTATTTATTTTTAAAATATTTTGACTAAATTCATAATCTATGGTTTTGTATGGCGTTGCAGGGACGTTGGCGGACCCTCCAAAGATAAGGCAGAGCGGAGCAAATGAGGAAGCGAAGTTGAGCGATTTTCAGAAGGAATTGGTGCAGTTGGCGGCTATACTGAACGGAGATTATACTCTCAAGAGTTATCCAGCGGAGATAGGGAAGAAGATGAACGTTAGGCAGGGTAACAAATACGTAGAGGACGCTGTGAAGCGTTTCTTTGAGGCAAGCCGATTGGCTGAAACGCTTGGAGCTCATGACGATGAGATTGTGAAAATGAGACCTTCGCTCACCACCAGATCCACCACTGGACCAACCTCCAAGACCACCAATCCCTAATAGAATAATATTCCATTTAGTGCTACATATTTAATTACAAATATACATATTCTCATTATGTGGCATATAAAACAGGTGAATGCAGCTAGCTAATATTATTTGGTATATAATGTTTTCCAAAAAAAAACCTATAGAAAATACAAGGAATGCTTCAAAATATTTTTATATAATTTAAATTAGCTTGTTTCAAGGAAATTTAAATGGATATGAATTATGATAGAATTAATGAAATGTTTTAATATTTAAAATTTCATTTTATTTATTTATTTTTTATATAATTTATTTTTTGGAAAAATTTATTATAATTAAGTTGTTAATAAGTAATGGAGATAGTCATTATTGGCTGCTATCTACAAATGTTATTCTAGGAAAACCATGTTCACTAACTAATAACGAAACATATTTTCACTTTTACCAAATACTTATTGGTTTTGAGTTAACATGTCACCTGAAATAATCTACGAGTTTATAAGGGAACATACTTTCACTCTTACTAAATACCTTTTGGTTTTGAGTTGTTAATATGTTTCCAAGTAAAACAAATTCTTAACCAAACAAAACCAATTTTAGGTTATACTCCAAAACCAATATAAAGCTTTTTGAAGATAAATAGTTTATAAATTATTGAAACATTCAAATATTATTGAATATTTCAATATTTTATACACCGTTAAAACACTTAAAAACAATATATTTAACTTTTTATCATAACTTTAAAAATTCAATTTTTTTAAATATCTAAATTTCATTGCCCTCAATTATTACCTTTCACATTTAAAATTCAATTTTTCACTAACATCAATTATACCTTTTACACTTCAAATTCCATTTTCCATTTTTTTTCAATAAACACTAACGTATCTGTCTTCCTTTATTACTTCCACCCAACCCTATTATAAATATTCCAAACCCTTGAGTTGCTGACTTTATACAAAATTCTTGCATTTCTCTTCTAACGAGTATAATACGTCTCCTTTTAAGCTTGAGAAGTTTTTATATGATGACAAATGTTTTTTTACATAGTGTTTGTAAGATTAAAAAGAGAGGATAAAAAAATTAGTAATTTTTTTTATTATTTATTTAAATCATTGTTTTAATGTGAGATTAAATTTAAAATCTTCAAGGTTAGTTTGGTAGTTTAAATTTAACGTTTTATGAATGAATTTCTAATTACATGTTAATATAAGCATAATATTCAATATCATTATATGAATGAAATCTTCTTTATCTTCAATCTCCCCTTTAAGTTGCATAAATTGTAAATTCTTTTTTCCCGTGGAGTTTTTGGAAGAGCTATTTACCAATTTTGCTTAATGTGAGTTAGTTATTAATTTAGAAATCATCATCTATTTTTTTTTATAAGCTTGCAATTTTATGAGGATATTAAAGATGAATAAGCTTGGGATTGATGGTTTTTTTATAATCACATAGTTTTTTTGTCTTTAATATTTTCATCAATGCATAGGAATTTAGACTCTTTCTTTACTAGGGATCACAATCTCATGGTCATTTTTCCATTCTATATCATAGAATCACATTTTGCATAGTTAGGATCATTTATATTACTTCACAACACTTTCGACTCTATAACATGGTGGTGAATCAACATCCCACTTGGCTAGTAGGTGATGCCTTGTAGCTCACTAGACAAAGCATGACCTTCCCTAATTTTCAAAAAAATGTTGGCCTAGATACAATCTGGTTGAGTTTACTTTATCCAAATATCATATCAAGGCCTTTTTCCCAATAGAGAACCTCATGAGGGAACCCAATGGATGCTTCCTCACATTAATGGATGGCATCCCTAGTAAACTCGTCGACATAGAGTAGTGCACTTCACTTGGGGGGATTCGAATTGGGCACTTATCGGCTCAGAACTAGCCAAATCCCCAAAAACGTCGGCAACAATTAATTGAGTTAACCTCTTGAACTTATATCATAGTATATATGCAAGCTACGCATCTATTAAAAATCTAGGATGAAGTCATAATTTGTAGGATGTTCCCTTTAACTTAAGGAAAATTGTTCTTTGGTTCTATAACCTTCTAGTGAGTAACATTCATATTCGATAGGAATGTTATGATTCATTCCTTAAAATTATGGGGCAATCAAATTCCATGATCATTGACCCTACACATTAATCAAATGAAGATGCAATTGAAAGAGAAAGTTAGATATTTAACACTAAGTTCCACACCCTGCACCTTCCAGTCCTTATAAATCAATGACCCCTAATGAAGCTCACGCTTGAATTTTACATGAATTCCTTTGAACCTACCATGGATTTGTTCATAAAGAGAGTTGTGATTCATAATATTACTTTCAAAGGAGATTAAATGCAAAATAAGTGACTCATAATATTACTTTCAAAGGAGATTAAATGCAAAATAAATTAAGGTCAATAGGAACATGCCATGTTTTAGGGCACCCTCACTCTTGATATCAAACCATTACTGGTGGTTTGTTCATAAAGAGAGTCATGATTCATAATATTTACTTTCAAAGGATATTATGCAAAAAAAATTAAGGTCAATAGGGACATGCCATGTTTGTAGGGCACCCTCACTCTTGATATCAAGCCTCACTAGTGGTCACTTTGAATGATTTGAATCTAAGGGTTCAATCCCTTTTTTTAAACTTGCTACTAATACCAACCTTGAAATGGAAAAAAAAATGTAGAGATCTATGAAGGAATTATCTAATGATTTGGTCAATTTTCAAAGGAAGGTTGAAGAGGGGCCTTCTTATGACTAAAATTCTTCATATGATAGGGATTTGAATAACTTCAATGGGATAAACAACCATAATAACGCTTCCCTTAAAATATAAATTGTAATGGCTAATAATTGCATTGAAGTGAGTGGAGTGGTAATGGGGTATTAGTGTCCACAACACCAAGATGATCACAATGAAAGGTAATGTCCTCAATTTTTGCAATGTTCCCAGATTCCCATCAGAGCCACGTTGCTACCATTTTGACTATGTTCATTTTGTGCTTTCAATTTTTTTCCAACCTGGTTCATATTTACATAATTAACAACTCTAGTACCATTCGATAATTATGCATGCATATGATATAGATATGCAAGCCTAATAACATGCACAAACATGCATAACAACATAGACATACATAAATATAAATGTGCATAGTAACATAAATTAAGAACATAAAATACACATCATAAGCATCATAAAAAGACCATAACAAGAACACATATCTTTTATGTAATAACTAACTTGTTGTATACATTAGGCATTACACCCATCCATAGGAACTTATGTTCTCTCTCTCAACAATAGGTAACCCCCGAGTTGGGGCTATGACTTCATTAGGGTAAAGGCTACCTAATACAACTAGGTCTCACAAACAATATAGGTAAGTGTTTAGACCAAGGTACCAAACGACTACAACAATTCCAACCATCAATCTCACATTCCCCTCAACCTACACAACCCAAGGAAGTGTACCCCCTTCTTTTCATCACAGTCCCTTAGGCTATCCCACTTCCCTTACAGGGCTCAAGCACAGGTTAGAGTTGTGGCTCCAGGAATTCCAGTTGCACCAACGGAGTCTCCAGGAACCCTCTAGGTCTCTCACAATGGGAAATATTACCCACCCAATTCCACCTCTATGGCTCCAGCCTTCCCCAAGGAAACCAAGGATAATTGGTAATAGAATCCCACCTAAGATTCACAAGGTTTACCAGGATCCAAGGTCTCAGTGGCTCTCTAGGATCACACCCCACTTCAGTTCACATAATTTACTAGGAATCCCCCTAGGAATGATCCATTTTCCATTGGAAAGAAATCTTATATATGCATGCCACCATTTTGACAAGTGGCACTCAAAGAAATACACTGCTACCACTTGGGAACTTGTCCCGTCACTTTGGAAACTTAGGATAAAGTACATAAAGTTATGGATTATGCTTATATCATGCCTTTATGACTTAGGAATATATCCTCATAACGTGAATTTAGAATAAAATAAGGTTATGACTTTGGATTAAGAACATTTCTTGGTTTGGCCCCCTTACCTTTCCCTCTTGTGGAGTCCTAGCTCCCCATACTCCTTTTTCCTACAATCTGCAACTGTGATTTATTTTATTAATATATATGAGTATATGTACATTTTACATAGCCGGGCTCTTCGGCCAAAACCATTACAAGAACTCTGTCCCAAACCACACCATCCAAGAATTCAACTTAATCAAGAAGTTGACTAATGTAACATGTCTGTCGACTGTATGGATGAGTCGATTGAGTAGTCAACCTAATCGACCATTAAGTTGGTTCAACCAAGGTAACATGTCACTCGAACTAGTCGTTCACCAGCCTATATCATATTTACATATACAATTTACATATTGACAATAAAACCGGGGTATTGCATTCCCCTCCCCCTTATTTTTTCATTATTCTCAATGCGTCATATACCAATGTACAATCAAAATTGCTAAAAATATTCAAAAATATGTGGGTACTCCTCTCGCATGGTGTCCCGAGGCTCCCATGTAGCATCTTTAGGACCATAGCAAGTTCATTGAACCTTCACTAGGTCGATGGCTCAATTTCAAAGCACCTTAGTCTTCCTGTGAAATATGCACATCGACTAGACCCGGAAGTAGCCCTTGTGATCCACCTAAATCATAGTCCAATCAATTGTGTTTAGGATCAAGCACATAATCTCTAAGAAAATACAAATGAAAAAAATTATGTATGTGCATGGATGCAGTCAAAGCTAGCATGTATGCAATAAGATTGGTTCTTTCTAGAATCTCAAATGGGCCACAATAACATGCTACCAATTTTGAGCAGGTTCCCAATTGTTGATGTTTGTATCACCAGATAGGTACTTCCGCACACGTCTATGTGTCTAGACATGTGGAGTTCGTCCAAAGCCTTCGATCTTAATAATTTACTTTAATTAAATGAATTATTAAAGTAAAGTGATTTTATTAATTAGTTCAGTTTAATTTGATGAAATGATAAAGTTATTACCATTAGTGAATTAAATCTTAGCCATTGATCTCAAGTGAGGTGAGATTTAATCTCAGTCGTCAATCACTTTGGAGATTAGGGTTAGGTCATAACTCAACATTATAAAAGAAAGGCTAGGGTGAAGGAGGAAGATACTTCTATGATCATATCATAGAGAGAGAAAAGAAGGAATTTTTCTCAAGGAGATATCGTATAGGTGAAGAAATAATTTAATCTAGAGATTAGTACAGGCTAGGGAGAAGAGAGAACAGGGGCATCTGCAAGAAGATTCGAAAAATTGGAGCCACAACAACTGAGCAGAGTTGTATGCACTTCACAGGTCAATCAGGGTGCATATGTATGTGGGATAAAGTGGAAGAAATCACGTACATACAGAGGCTATAGTCAGGACATATGCATACAGATATGAAAAAGTGTTTGTACATGATCATACATCCAAGGAAGAGTTTCCAGGGTTTGTAGGTGTTTTCTATAGTTTTCTATATTTCTCAATGGGCGATTTTCCCAGGTTTGGGGGCCCTTGTAAGAATTGATATTATTCTAATGATAAGTTTATTTTAAGGAAAAATATCTTTTTGTATTCTGTATGAGATTTGGTTTCCAATATTACTTCTACTAATTATTTCTGTTGATTATTATAGCAAGTGTATTTTGTTTTGTGAGTTATTAATTTGATTTAAAGCAAGTAAATCACTAATAAACAATTTACCTAGGTGTTGGGATTAGAAAATCAACATGGTATCGGAGCTCTCTGAGAGGGAGGCGAATTTCGGTTACACAATAGTTTACGAAAATATATCTATTAGATATGAAATCCAATAGGGTGTAACAGTGGGTGTTTAAAGAACCAAACATTGATCCACAATAGTTTGCAGTAGATTTGTCAAATTTCCAAGGAGATCTCTGTAGATATATAAACCAACAGTGAAATTATTGTGGGTTCTTGAAGGAATAAGCACACAACAATTGATTTTGATCAGATCTAAGAAATTACGACAACAAGTCTTAGATTCGAAGACGGATTGGATGGAGCATCCAACTTCTTGTCCTGGAAAGAAAGAGTTAATTTTATTTTGAAGGAATATGATCTTTGGGAGATTGTTGACAAAGTAGTTCCTTCACCAACAAATCCATAAGAATTGGAAGGTCACTGGAAGAAGTATATCAAATCCTAGTGGGTAATTTTGGATGCAGTCAAGGATCATTTGATTCCTCACTTATCCAAGAAGAAGATGACCAAGGAAATATTTGATGCCCTGGTAGGTTTATTCCAGAGAAATAACTTGAATAGGAAGATGATCTTGAGAAACAATATCAGATCTATCCAGATGTATAGATCTGAAAATGTTACCAACTACTTCACGAGGATGACCTAGACACATCATCAACTTGCAACCATTGAGGAGAAAGTGGATGAGAGGGAACTTGTAAATGTGGCATTGAATGGTGTTGGCGTTGTGTGCGGTTGTCATACCCTAGGTTTGAATTATCTTGACCAACAAAAACCTTCAGACACCGAACCTTTTGGCATCACCATACATCTAGATAAAGTCTCACATGAGGCATCTATTGGGGCTTCATGAACTGAGTTTCTACAGTAGTGAGAGAATGGGAGGTGATCATCGTTGTCATTCTTACCTATCTATAATGTGTGCATTATTCTTTATTTATTATTATTAGGTTACTTAGTGAACTCAATTATGTATTACCATTATACTTCATATTACAACTCAAACCAATTCATGTAAAATTCATACTATTGCACAATGATCACACAAAGAATAATTATAGTCTAACATGCATTAAGAAAGTATTCATGATCAATCACATAAAATACAAATAAACACAGTAGTTATCATGGTTCACCCAACTTGGGCTACGTCCACAACGATTGGATTCTTTATTATTCGTTATGCACTTGTCTCAGGCTTGCGCACTATGCTTACAAAGATACATCATGATATATTTTCCTTCTCCTATCCTAGCCACTCTACAGTGCAAGCCTCTCTCTCTCTCTACATCATCTCCTTCACATTCAAACCTAGAATCTTTTCCTCTTATTCTATTCTATCACTCTCTTCTCAACCAAACTAGAACAGAGAACACACTAGAAAGGAAGGAACCCATATCTTCCCAACCCATTACATATTTATACATAAATTATAGGGCTTAAAACTCTACTTTGTTCATTCCAAAACCCTATTAAAATTCATGATAACTCAATTTGACTTGTTGTTCGGGTTGCTTTTCCTTCTTTGACGCCTGCATGTTGCTTTTGCATTATGACTGTTGTTCTTCCTGCTTATGCGTGTCCTTCTATCTTTAGCACGTCGAGTTGTCATCCTTCATTTTTTCCTGCTTTATTCTCTTTCTTTATTCTCTTTCTTTATTCTCTTCTTTATCCCTTTTCTTTATTCCTCGGATCTATTATTCTTTTTGTGCATTGTAATCTTGAATTCACCTCAACTGCACACTCCCAAGCCTTCCTTGTCTTCCTTCTTCTTCTGTGCACATATTCAATACTTATAATTTTTCATGAATATTATTTCCACAATGCATGTCCAACATTCCCCCAAAACTCACTTGTGGCTCGTCCCAAGCCACTCAGGCCTATTGCACACCCCTCCATGCTTTGATGAACTTTTGGGAGGCTTCCTTGGCTGCCTCAAATTCCTTTATTATAGATGCCTTTGTTTCCACAATATCTTCTACCCTCTACGCAATTAGGGACGTAAGTTTTATTTTGTTTCATTTGTTGTGTATTTCACCATTCTCTGCAGAGTGGCCAGTTCTCCTATCACCCTCAATGCTTCTTTTTGCTGCGGTCCTAAGCGCTAATGGAGGATCTTATGTTGATCCCACATCCTTTCAAATTCTACGTATGATTTCCTATGTACCAAAATTGTCATCATATGTTCAGCGAGTGGAAGGGTGTTTATTCTTTTTGAGGATTTTTGCGCCTTTTTGTGTGCATCACTTAATTTTTCTTCCACAGCCTTCATCTATGGATATTCTACTAAGTTTGTCCAGATTTGTGCACTTTCCTCACATAGTTTTGTGCATTCTTCTTCCACTTTCTTAATATTGTCTATGATTTTCAGTGTCATTCTCTCTCTGCCTTCTCTTTCCTCTAGTGGTGTTCCCGACGTATTGTGCATATGTAATTCCTCAATTATTTTGTGGAATCCTTTGATGACTTCGCCAATTTTCAAAAAATTCTCCTCCATAGTATCCTCTACTACTATCAGTACCTCCATAATTTCTTTGTACAACTTCTGGATGACCACTTGTGTCTTCTGCACCATTATCTCGGCTTCATCCTTATCTTTTAGATATTTCCTAGACCTTTCCTCAACCTCATTCTTTTCCTTCATTGTTTCTTCCACTCTTCCTTCAACTTCGCTCTTTTTTTGTATAACAATGGTGTATTGTTTCTGCAACTTATTTGTTTCATCCATCACTTTGGTCATTTCTTGGTTTGCTTCATTTGCACAGAGCCTAATTTCATGCAAAATTCCTATTTTTAATTTTTGCAATCTGTGTATGGGCATCCGTGACACCAATATGTTCAAGTGGCTTAGTGTCTTCATCTATTCTTGTAGTTCAAGCATTGGGAATTCTATTGCATCTATCTCGATTTGTAATGTTTTTCACCCTACTACTAGCTCGATAAGAGGTAGATTGGCATTATGTGCTTCCTCTACCGAACTTATGCTTGGTTGTCCACCCGCTATGTGCTCTGGTATTATTCTGGTTACTTCCAAGAGATGTTGTAATGTTACTAATTTATCCTACACCTTCTAGTGTTTCTCTGCTTATTTCCTTTTCTCTTCCTCAATGACTTCCTTGCGGCATCCCGTACTTGGTAGTCAATTCATTCCATGTCATCATTGGTCAGAGTATAGACTGGGGGTACCTTGTGCGCTTTGGTCTTGTTGTGTGCACCTCTTGTTGGCTCCTTCCCCTTATCTTTTTGTTTCATTCCTGCTGTGGGGGTTGGGGACTGCGCTTCTCCTACTGATGGGCCTAGCATATCTCCTACGCCATTGTTCTAGTCATTCCCCCTCCCCTCTCCCAACTCTTCGTCATCCTTGTCCTATTCTTCATCTCTTGAGATCCATGTTTGTTCTGATTTACAATAAACTTCCCAATCATTAGCGATCAGACATACATCATACATTTTCAACATGTAGTTGGTTGGAAACCATTGGCGCACAGGGTCATTCTTTTTCTTGCACCTACATATGGTGCATCCCTACCTTAAACTGTGTGATGTCTTGATAGGTTTCTTGCACGTACTTGATCGGTGTATGTGCGATGATTTACCTGATCACATCAAAGTATACATAAAATGTAACATTGTTGTCCATTTTCCTCCTTTTGTTTGGTGTATTCCATAAGTTGGCATATTGTTTCAGTTGCAATGCCTTTACCAGTTGTTCTCATATGTTGGTAATAACCTGGTTCCTTCCATCCTACTAGTGCAATCAAAATAAGAAGCCAGGCATAATTAAATTATCTACCCTTCTCCTGGGCCTCTATACAAACTGTCAAAAATAGGTTCACCAAGAAGGTGGCCCAATTCATTTGGACCCCTTCTGAGTATTTTTCTATGGCTGCGATTACTGCGGAGGATACTTCATCCTTGTAGAACTTCCACAACAATTTGCAGGCTAGCACCTGTGTTTCAAACTAGACCCTGTCATCATTGATGTTCCCAACATCCAACCCCCATTTTTCACTGAAGGTATGAAACTTTTCCTTCTTGGCTTCTGATTGCGCTTTCTCCCCTGCTTTGTTGAAAAATGTGTCTGGATCCTCTCCTACTTTTGGTAACCCTGTGATCCATGCAATTAATTCGGTATCAATCGATATCAGTGGGGTAAGCCAAAACATTCCTCTATGGATGCAATTGAGTAGTAAGTTGACACATGCACCGATTTCTAGGCTACATCCAAAATTGGGAATCTCCATTAGGTTTAGTATCCTTGACTTCTCCAGTCTTTTTTCCCACGTGTGTGGTTCCAAAAATATTTCTCATGTGCCTGGTACACTCTTGGCGCACAATTACTTTTCCCTATCCAACTCGGGAAACTTCTACTCATTTGTGATATTGTGATCTACAAATTTGAGGGAGGCAATCTTGTCGAGCATGTCCCCTTCAAAACTTACACCAGGTGGAACCGCTAGTGTGGCTAGCAGGTATTTTCCATCTGCTAGTACTTTGACTTGAGGCACGTTGTATTTTTTGGGTGGTGTATACTCTCTATGAAAGTTTTCTTGTGAAGCCGAAGCTTCGGGTATTTCCTCGACCTATGGTGTGACTAATGGGAGTTTTGATTTCTTTTGTGCCACCGTTGATGGTGCTTCGACTTTCTGAAGGGCCATTGTTTCATGCAACAAGTTTCTTTACTTGCTCTGTGTGTGTTCTAGTGCAGTTGTAATTCGGCTATGAGTTTTCTCTAGTTCGTTCTCACTTGCCTGCAACTCATAAACACAATATGAGGGTTAATTTTCCTCAAAACCAAGGGTTTCCCAACATAATGTTCTCCTTGTCTTATGTCAATTTGAAAATGAAAGGGTTTTAATCACACGCTCCCATTTATTTTTTATTTTGTTAGGGGGAAGGAGTCATGTAAGTAGATTCTGCAGGGTGGTTTTTTTTCTTTTTTTGTTAGGGGGGTTTTTGTAGGGGGGATGATTCATGTAAGCACATTCTGCAGGGTGAGAGGGATTTTGTAGTTCCTTTTCCATATGTAGACCCACCCAGTGCATTTAGAAATCTTCGACTAGAAAAGGAAGAAATCGAAGAAAAAAAATACCAATTTCGGCGGTGGCATGTTCGGCCTAGTCCTTCTCTGTCACTTTCACTCCTTATCCTTCTCTTGGCTTAGCGTATTCTCCTTCTTTGTATCTATCTCCTTCTCCTTCTACTTCTCGTCCTAGCTCCTTCTCCTTCTCCTTTTCTGTCTTTGTCTCTGCTTGGCGTCGGTCTCCTGGAATGGCGTAGGCTTCTCCTTCTCTATCTTTTTCTCTAGTGCTCGACGCCTGTCTCTTGGAATGACGCAGGGTCATGTAGAATGATTCAGAGTGTGAAAAGACCACGCGCAGGGTGTGGGTTGTAGTTTGTTTGAATTTTTATGTTTTTTTTTTATTCTCTCTCTCTCTCTCTCTCTCTCTCTCT
>ML779288.1:126975-139175 GCA_009831015.1 Picea engelmannii
AAGATAAACAACATGGAAGAGGAAGCTCCCTAAGGTTGCTTCAAAATCTAGTCAAAACATCCATAGCACTATTGACATAAAAATGCCAAGACTTCGCTAAATCATTGGGATATCTAGAAAGAGATCACTCTATAGAATAAGAATAATATTTGATAAATAATTAAAGGATAAGAGAAAACTAAGATACTATAAGGAGGTGATCAACCTTATTCTAGCCTTTATCTAGTTTAAAGAACAAACTTGGATGATCTACATAGTGAATAATTTGACAATTCCTAAAATATCATGGATAAAATAATTTGTCATTTTTATAACACCAAAAGGATTGAAGATAAAAAAAATATCTCTTAAAATGTCATTCCTACATTCATGATCTCAATCTCAAAATATTTGTTATAATACCAACCTTTCTAACTTTATAATTCATCAAAACTATGATAATTCTAATTTTATTTTTCTTATTCCATAAATTTGAAATTTGTTTAATGTTAAGTTATTTTTAATATATGTATATATATTATTTTAATTACTTTTACCTAATTATAACTTAAAAATATTAACTCCTCATTTTTCAATTTTCAAAAAGGTATAGTTTCCATTAATATTTAATGGTAAAAACAATTTTTGTTTTTATTTATTTATTTTTAAAATATTTTGACTAAATTCATAATCTATGGTTTTGTATGGCGTTGCAGGGACGTTGGCGGACCCTCCAAAGATAAGGCAGAGCGGAGCAAATGAGGAAGCGAAGTTGAGCGATTTTCAGAAGGAATTGGTGCAGTTGGCGGCTATACTGAACGGAGATTATACTCTCAAGAGTTATCCAGCGGAGATAGGGAAGAAGATGAACGTTAGGCAGGGTAACAAATACGTAGAGGACGCTGTGAAGCGTTTCTTTGAGGCAAGCCGATTGGCTGAAACGCTTGGAGCTCATGACGATGAGATTGTGAAAATGAGACCTTCGCTCACCACCAGATCCACCACTGGACCAACCTCCAAGACCACCAATCCCTAATAGAATAATATTCCATTTAGTGCTACATATTTAATTACAAATATACATATTCTCATTATGTGGCATATAAAACAGGTGAATGCAGCTAGCTAATATTATTTGGTATATAATGTTTTCCAAAAAAAAACCTATAGAAAATACAAGGAATGCTTCAAAATATTTTTATATAATTTAAATTAGCTTGTTTCAAGGAAATTTAAATGGATATGAATTATGATAGAATTAATGAAATGTTTTAATATTTAAAATTTCATTTTATTTATTTATTTTTTATATAATTTATTTTTTGGAAAAATTTATTATAATTAAGTTGTTAATAAGTAATGGAGATAGTCATTATTGGCTGCTATCTACAAATGTTATTCTAGGAAAACCATGTTCACTAACTAATAACGAAACATATTTTCACTTTTACCAAATACTTATTGGTTTTGAGTTAACATGTCACCTGAAATAATCTACGAGTTTATAAGGGAACATACTTTCACTCTTACTAAATACCTTTTGGTTTTGAGTTGTTAATATGTTTCCAAGTAAAACAAATTCTTAACCAAACAAAACCAATTTTAGGTTATACTCCAAAACCAATATAAAGCTTTTTGAAGATAAATAGTTTATAAATTATTGAAACATTCAAATATTATTGAATATTTCAATATTTTATACACCGTTAAAACACTTAAAAACAATATATTTAACTTTTTATCATAACTTTAAAAATTCAATTTTTTTAAATATCTAAATTTCATTGCCCTCAATTATTACCTTTCACATTTAAAATTCAATTTTTCACTAACATCAATTATACCTTTTACACTTCAAATTCCATTTTCCATTTTTTTTCAATAAACACTAACGTATCTGTCTTCCTTTATTACTTCCACCCAACCCTATTATAAATATTCCAAACCCTTGAGTTGCTGACTTTATACAAAATTCTTGCATTTCTCTTCTAACGAGTATAATACGTCTCCTTTTAAGCTTGAGAAGTTTTTATATGATGACAAATGTTTTTTTACATAGTGTTTGTAAGATTAAAAAGAGAGGATAAAAAAATTAGTAATTTTTTTTATTATTTATTTAAATCATTGTTTTAATGTGAGATTAAATTTAAAATCTTCAAGGTTAGTTTGGTAGTTTAAATTTAACGTTTTATGAATGAATTTCTAATTACATGTTAATATAAGCATAATATTCAATATCATTATATGAATGAAATCTTCTTTATCTTCAATCTCCCCTTTAAGTTGCATAAATTGTAAATTCTTTTTTCCCGTGGAGTTTTTGGAAGAGCTATTTACCAATTTTGCTTAATGTGAGTTAGTTATTAATTTAGAAATCATCATCTATTTTTTTTTATAAGCTTGCAATTTTATGAGGATATTAAAGATGAATAAGCTTGGGATTGATGGTTTTTTTATAATCACATAGTTTTTTTGTCTTTAATATTTTCATCAATGCATAGGAATTTAGACTCTTTCTTTACTAGGGATCACAATCTCATGGTCATTTTTCCATTCTATATCATAGAATCACATTTTGCATAGTTAGGATCATTTATATTACTTCACAACACTTTCGACTCTATAACATGGTGGTGAATCAACATCCCACTTGGCTAGTAGGTGATGCCTTGTAGCTCACTAGACAAAGCATGACCTTCCCTAATTTTCAAAAAAATGTTGGCCTAGATACAATCTGGTTGAGTTTACTTTATCCAAATATCATATCAAGGCCTTTTTCCCAATAGAGAACCTCATGAGGGAACCCAATGGATGCTTCCTCACATTAATGGATGGCATCCCTAGTAAACTCGTCGACATAGAGTAGTGCACTTCACTTGGGGGGATTCGAATTGGGCACTTATCGGCTCAGAACTAGCCAAATCCCCAAAAACGTCGGCAACAATTAATTGAGTTAACCTCTTGAACTTATATCATAGTATATATGCAAGCTACGCATCTATTAAAAATCTAGGATGAAGTCATAATTTGTAGGATGTTCCCTTTAACTTAAGGAAAATTGTTCTTTGGTTCTATAACCTTCTAGTGAGTAACATTCATATTCGATAGGAATGTTATGATTCATTCCTTAAAATTATGGGGCAATCAAATTCCATGATCATTGACCCTACACATTAATCAAATGAAGATGCAATTGAAAGAGAAAGTTAGATATTTAACACTAAGTTCCACACCCTGCACCTTCCAGTCCTTATAAATCAATGACCCCTAATGAAGCTCACGCTTGAATTTTACATGAATTCCTTTGAACCTACCATGGATTTGTTCATAAAGAGAGTTGTGATTCATAATATTACTTTCAAAGGAGATTAAATGCAAAATAAGTGACTCATAATATTACTTTCAAAGGAGATTAAATGCAAAATAAATTAAGGTCAATAGGAACATGCCATGTTTTAGGGCACCCTCACTCTTGATATCAAACCATTACTGGTGGTTTGTTCATAAAGAGAGTCATGATTCATAATATTTACTTTCAAAGGATATTATGCAAAAAAAATTAAGGTCAATAGGGACATGCCATGTTTGTAGGGCACCCTCACTCTTGATATCAAGCCTCACTAGTGGTCACTTTGAATGATTTGAATCTAAGGGTTCAATCCCTTTTTTTAAACTTGCTACTAATACCAACCTTGAAATGGAAAAAAAAATGTAGAGATCTATGAAGGAATTATCTAATGATTTGGTCAATTTTCAAAGGAAGGTTGAAGAGGGGCCTTCTTATGACTAAAATTCTTCATATGATAGGGATTTGAATAACTTCAATGGGATAAACAACCATAATAACGCTTCCCTTAAAATATAAATTGTAATGGCTAATAATTGCATTGAAGTGAGTGGAGTGGTAATGGGGTATTAGTGTCCACAACACCAAGATGATCACAATGAAAGGTAATGTCCTCAATTTTTGCAATGTTCCCAGATTCCCATCAGAGCCACGTTGCTACCATTTTGACTATGTTCATTTTGTGCTTTCAATTTTTTTCCAACCTGGTTCATATTTACATAATTAACAACTCTAGTACCATTCGATAATTATGCATGCATATGATATAGATATGCAAGCCTAATAACATGCACAAACATGCATAACAACATAGACATACATAAATATAAATGTGCATAGTAACATAAATTAAGAACATAAAATACACATCATAAGCATCATAAAAAGACCATAACAAGAACACATATCTTTTATGTAATAACTAACTTGTTGTATACATTAGGCATTACACCCATCCATAGGAACTTATGTTCTCTCTCTCAACAATAGGTAACCCCCGAGTTGGGGCTATGACTTCATTAGGGTAAAGGCTACCTAATACAACTAGGTCTCACAAACAATATAGGTAAGTGTTTAGACCAAGGTACCAAACGACTACAACAATTCCAACCATCAATCTCACATTCCCCTCAACCTACACAACCCAAGGAAGTGTACCCCCTTCTTTTCATCACAGTCCCTTAGGCTATCCCACTTCCCTTACAGGGCTCAAGCACAGGTTAGAGTTGTGGCTCCAGGAATTCCAGTTGCACCAACGGAGTCTCCAGGAACCCTCTAGGTCTCTCACAATGGGAAATATTACCCACCCAATTCCACCTCTATGGCTCCAGCCTTCCCCAAGGAAACCAAGGATAATTGGTAATAGAATCCCACCTAAGATTCACAAGGTTTACCAGGATCCAAGGTCTCAGTGGCTCTCTAGGATCACACCCCACTTCAGTTCACATAATTTACTAGGAATCCCCCTAGGAATGATCCATTTTCCATTGGAAAGAAATCTTATATATGCATGCCACCATTTTGACAAGTGGCACTCAAAGAAATACACTGCTACCACTTGGGAACTTGTCCCGTCACTTTGGAAACTTAGGATAAAGTACATAAAGTTATGGATTATGCTTATATCATGCCTTTATGACTTAGGAATATATCCTCATAACGTGAATTTAGAATAAAATAAGGTTATGACTTTGGATTAAGAACATTTCTTGGTTTGGCCCCCTTACCTTTCCCTCTTGTGGAGTCCTAGCTCCCCATACTCCTTTTTCCTACAATCTGCAACTGTGATTTATTTTATTAATATATATGAGTATATGTACATTTTACATAGCCGGGCTCTTCGGCCAAAACCATTACAAGAACTCTGTCCCAAACCACACCATCCAAGAATTCAACTTAATCAAGAAGTTGACTAATGTAACATGTCTGTCGACTGTATGGATGAGTCGATTGAGTAGTCAACCTAATCGACCATTAAGTTGGTTCAACCAAGGTAACATGTCACTCGAACTAGTCGTTCACCAGCCTATATCATATTTACATATACAATTTACATATTGACAATAAAACCGGGGTATTGCATTCCCCTCCCCCTTATTTTTTCATTATTCTCAATGCGTCATATACCAATGTACAATCAAAATTGCTAAAAATATTCAAAAATATGTGGGTACTCCTCTCGCATGGTGTCCCGAGGCTCCCATGTAGCATCTTTAGGACCATAGCAAGTTCATTGAACCTTCACTAGGTCGATGGCTCAATTTCAAAGCACCTTAGTCTTCCTGTGAAATATGCACATCGACTAGACCCGGAAGTAGCCCTTGTGATCCACCTAAATCATAGTCCAATCAATTGTGTTTAGGATCAAGCACATAATCTCTAAGAAAATACAAATGAAAAAAATTATGTATGTGCATGGATGCAGTCAAAGCTAGCATGTATGCAATAAGATTGGTTCTTTCTAGAATCTCAAATGGGCCACAATAACATGCTACCAATTTTGAGCAGGTTCCCAATTGTTGATGTTTGTATCACCAGATAGGTACTTCCGCACACGTCTATGTGTCTAGACATGTGGAGTTCGTCCAAAGCCTTCGATCTTAATAATTTACTTTAATTAAATGAATTATTAAAGTAAAGTGATTTTATTAATTAGTTCAGTTTAATTTGATGAAATGATAAAGTTATTACCATTAGTGAATTAAATCTTAGCCATTGATCTCAAGTGAGGTGAGATTTAATCTCAGTCGTCAATCACTTTGGAGATTAGGGTTAGGTCATAACTCAACATTATAAAAGAAAGGCTAGGGTGAAGGAGGAAGATACTTCTATGATCATATCATAGAGAGAGAAAAGAAGGAATTTTTCTCAAGGAGATATCGTATAGGTGAAGAAATAATTTAATCTAGAGATTAGTACAGGCTAGGGAGAAGAGAGAACAGGGGCATCTGCAAGAAGATTCGAAAAATTGGAGCCACAACAACTGAGCAGAGTTGTATGCACTTCACAGGTCAATCAGGGTGCATATGTATGTGGGATAAAGTGGAAGAAATCACGTACATACAGAGGCTATAGTCAGGACATATGCATACAGATATGAAAAAGTGTTTGTACATGATCATACATCCAAGGAAGAGTTTCCAGGGTTTGTAGGTGTTTTCTATAGTTTTCTATATTTCTCAATGGGCGATTTTCCCAGGTTTGGGGGCCCTTGTAAGAATTGATATTATTCTAATGATAAGTTTATTTTAAGGAAAAATATCTTTTTGTATTCTGTATGAGATTTGGTTTCCAATATTACTTCTACTAATTATTTCTGTTGATTATTATAGCAAGTGTATTTTGTTTTGTGAGTTATTAATTTGATTTAAAGCAAGTAAATCACTAATAAACAATTTACCTAGGTGTTGGGATTAGAAAATCAACATGGTATCGGAGCTCTCTGAGAGGGAGGCGAATTTCGGTTACACAATAGTTTACGAAAATATATCTATTAGATATGAAATCCAATAGGGTGTAACAGTGGGTGTTTAAAGAACCAAACATTGATCCACAATAGTTTGCAGTAGATTTGTCAAATTTCCAAGGAGATCTCTGTAGATATATAAACCAACAGTGAAATTATTGTGGGTTCTTGAAGGAATAAGCACACAACAATTGATTTTGATCAGATCTAAGAAATTACGACAACAAGTCTTAGATTCGAAGACGGATTGGATGGAGCATCCAACTTCTTGTCCTGGAAAGAAAGAGTTAATTTTATTTTGAAGGAATATGATCTTTGGGAGATTGTTGACAAAGTAGTTCCTTCACCAACAAATCCATAAGAATTGGAAGGTCACTGGAAGAAGTATATCAAATCCTAGTGGGTAATTTTGGATGCAGTCAAGGATCATTTGATTCCTCACTTATCCAAGAAGAAGATGACCAAGGAAATATTTGATGCCCTGGTAGGTTTATTCCAGAGAAATAACTTGAATAGGAAGATGATCTTGAGAAACAATATCAGATCTATCCAGATGTATAGATCTGAAAATGTTACCAACTACTTCACGAGGATGACCTAGACACATCATCAACTTGCAACCATTGAGGAGAAAGTGGATGAGAGGGAACTTGTAAATGTGGCATTGAATGGTGTTGGCGTTGTGTGCGGTTGTCATACCCTAGGTTTGAATTATCTTGACCAACAAAAACCTTCAGACACCGAACCTTTTGGCATCACCATACATCTAGATAAAGTCTCACATGAGGCATCTATTGGGGCTTCATGAACTGAGTTTCTACAGTAGTGAGAGAATGGGAGGTGATCATCGTTGTCATTCTTACCTATCTATAATGTGTGCATTATTCTTTATTTATTATTATTAGGTTACTTAGTGAACTCAATTATGTATTACCATTATACTTCATATTACAACTCAAACCAATTCATGTAAAATTCATACTATTGCACAATGATCACACAAAGAATAATTATAGTCTAACATGCATTAAGAAAGTATTCATGATCAATCACATAAAATACAAATAAACACAGTAGTTATCATGGTTCACCCAACTTGGGCTACGTCCACAACGATTGGATTCTTTATTATTCGTTATGCACTTGTCTCAGGCTTGCGCACTATGCTTACAAAGATACATCATGATATATTTTCCTTCTCCTATCCTAGCCACTCTACAGTGCAAGCCTCTCTCTCTCTCTACATCATCTCCTTCACATTCAAACCTAGAATCTTTTCCTCTTATTCTATTCTATCACTCTCTTCTCAACCAAACTAGAACAGAGAACACACTAGAAAGGAAGGAACCCATATCTTCCCAACCCATTACATATTTATACATAAATTATAGGGCTTAAAACTCTACTTTGTTCATTCCAAAACCCTATTAAAATTCATGATAACTCAATTTGACTTGTTGTTCGGGTTGCTTTTCCTTCTTTGACGCCTGCATGTTGCTTTTGCATTATGACTGTTGTTCTTCCTGCTTATGCGTGTCCTTCTATCTTTAGCACGTCGAGTTGTCATCCTTCATTTTTTCCTGCTTTATTCTCTTTCTTTATTCTCTTTCTTTATTCTCTTCTTTATCCCTTTTCTTTATTCCTCGGATCTATTATTCTTTTTGTGCATTGTAATCTTGAATTCACCTCAACTGCACACTCCCAAGCCTTCCTTGTCTTCCTTCTTCTTCTGTGCACATATTCAATACTTATAATTTTTCATGAATATTATTTCCACAATGCATGTCCAACATTCCCCCAAAACTCACTTGTGGCTCGTCCCAAGCCACTCAGGCCTATTGCACACCCCTCCATGCTTTGATGAACTTTTGGGAGGCTTCCTTGGCTGCCTCAAATTCCTTTATTATAGATGCCTTTGTTTCCACAATATCTTCTACCCTCTACGCAATTAGGGACGTAAGTTTTATTTTGTTTCATTTGTTGTGTATTTCACCATTCTCTGCAGAGTGGCCAGTTCTCCTATCACCCTCAATGCTTCTTTTTGCTGCGGTCCTAAGCGCTAATGGAGGATCTTATGTTGATCCCACATCCTTTCAAATTCTACGTATGATTTCCTATGTACCAAAATTGTCATCATATGTTCAGCGAGTGGAAGGGTGTTTATTCTTTTTGAGGATTTTTGCGCCTTTTTGTGTGCATCACTTAATTTTTCTTCCACAGCCTTCATCTATGGATATTCTACTAAGTTTGTCCAGATTTGTGCACTTTCCTCACATAGTTTTGTGCATTCTTCTTCCACTTTCTTAATATTGTCTATGATTTTCAGTGTCATTCTCTCTCTGCCTTCTCTTTCCTCTAGTGGTGTTCCCGACGTATTGTGCATATGTAATTCCTCAATTATTTTGTGGAATCCTTTGATGACTTCGCCAATTTTCAAAAAATTCTCCTCCATAGTATCCTCTACTACTATCAGTACCTCCATAATTTCTTTGTACAACTTCTGGATGACCACTTGTGTCTTCTGCACCATTATCTCGGCTTCATCCTTATCTTTTAGATATTTCCTAGACCTTTCCTCAACCTCATTCTTTTCCTTCATTGTTTCTTCCACTCTTCCTTCAACTTCGCTCTTTTTTTGTATAACAATGGTGTATTGTTTCTGCAACTTATTTGTTTCATCCATCACTTTGGTCATTTCTTGGTTTGCTTCATTTGCACAGAGCCTAATTTCATGCAAAATTCCTATTTTTAATTTTTGCAATCTGTGTATGGGCATCCGTGACACCAATATGTTCAAGTGGCTTAGTGTCTTCATCTATTCTTGTAGTTCAAGCATTGGGAATTCTATTGCATCTATCTCGATTTGTAATGTTTTTCACCCTACTACTAGCTCGATAAGAGGTAGATTGGCATTATGTGCTTCCTCTACCGAACTTATGCTTGGTTGTCCACCCGCTATGTGCTCTGGTATTATTCTGGTTACTTCCAAGAGATGTTGTAATGTTACTAATTTATCCTACACCTTCTAGTGTTTCTCTGCTTATTTCCTTTTCTCTTCCTCAATGACTTCCTTGCGGCATCCCGTACTTGGTAGTCAATTCATTCCATGTCATCATTGGTCAGAGTATAGACTGGGGGTACCTTGTGCGCTTTGGTCTTGTTGTGTGCACCTCTTGTTGGCTCCTTCCCCTTATCTTTTTGTTTCATTCCTGCTGTGGGGGTTGGGGACTGCGCTTCTCCTACTGATGGGCCTAGCATATCTCCTACGCCATTGTTCTAGTCATTCCCCCTCCCCTCTCCCAACTCTTCGTCATCCTTGTCCTATTCTTCATCTCTTGAGATCCATGTTTGTTCTGATTTACAATAAACTTCCCAATCATTAGCGATCAGACATACATCATACATTTTCAACATGTAGTTGGTTGGAAACCATTGGCGCACAGGGTCATTCTTTTTCTTGCACCTACATATGGTGCATCCCTACCTTAAACTGTGTGATGTCTTGATAGGTTTCTTGCACGTACTTGATCGGTGTATGTGCGATGATTTACCTGATCACATCAAAGTATACATAAAATGTAACATTGTTGTCCATTTTCCTCCTTTTGTTTGGTGTATTCCATAAGTTGGCATATTGTTTCAGTTGCAATGCCTTTACCAGTTGTTCTCATATGTTGGTAATAACCTGGTTCCTTCCATCCTACTAGTGCAATCAAAATAAGAAGCCAGGCATAATTAAATTATCTACCCTTCTCCTGGGCCTCTATACAAACTGTCAAAAATAGGTTCACCAAGAAGGTGGCCCAATTCATTTGGACCCCTTCTGAGTATTTTTCTATGGCTGCGATTACTGCGGAGGATACTTCATCCTTGTAGAACTTCCACAACAATTTGCAGGCTAGCACCTGTGTTTCAAACTAGACCCTGTCATCATTGATGTTCCCAACATCCAACCCCCATTTTTCACTGAAGGTATGAAACTTTTCCTTCTTGGCTTCTGATTGCGCTTTCTCCCCTGCTTTGTTGAAAAATGTGTCTGGATCCTCTCCTACTTTTGGTAACCCTGTGATCCATGCAATTAATTCGGTATCAATCGATATCAGTGGGGTAAGCCAAAACATTCCTCTATGGATGCAATTGAGTAGTAAGTTGACACATGCACCGATTTCTAGGCTACATCCAAAATTGGGAATCTCCATTAGGTTTAGTATCCTTGACTTCTCCAGTCTTTTTTCCCACGTGTGTGGTTCCAAAAATATTTCTCATGTGCCTGGTACACTCTTGGCGCACAATTACTTTTCCCTATCCAACTCGGGAAACTTCTACTCATTTGTGATATTGTGATCTACAAATTTGAGGGAGGCAATCTTGTCGAGCATGTCCCCTTCAAAACTTACACCAGGTGGAACCGCTAGTGTGGCTAGCAGGTATTTTCCATCTGCTAGTACTTTGACTTGAGGCACGTTGTATTTTTTGGGTGGTGTATACTCTCTATGAAAGTTTTCTTGTGAAGCCGAAGCTTCGGGTATTTCCTCGACCTATGGTGTGACTAATGGGAGTTTTGATTTCTTTTGTGCCACCGTTGATGGTGCTTCGACTTTCTGAAGGGCCATTGTTTCATGCAACAAGTTTCTTTACTTGCTCTGTGTGTGTTCTAGTGCAGTTGTAATTCGGCTATGAGTTTTCTCTAGTTCGTTCTCACTTGCCTGCAACTCATAAACACAATATGAGGGTTAATTTTCCTCAAAACCAAGGGTTTCCCAACATAATGTTCTCCTTGTCTTATGTCAATTTGAAAATGAAAGGGTTTTAATCACACGCTCCCATTTATTTTTTATTTTGTTAGGGGGAAGGAGTCATGTAAGTAGATTCTGCAGGGTGGTTTTTTTTCTTTTTTTGTTAGGGGGGTTTTTGTAGGGGGGATGATTCATGTAAGCACATTCTGCAGGGTGAGAGGGATTTTGTAGTTCCTTTTCCATATGTAGACCCACCCAGTGCATTTAGAAATCTTCGACTAGAAAAGGAAGAAATCGAAGAAAAAAAATACCAATTTCGGCGGTGGCATGTTCGGCCTAGTCCTTCTCTGTCACTTTCACTCCTTATCCTTCTCTTGGCTTAGCGTATTCTCCTTCTTTGTATCTATCTCCTTCTCCTTCTACTTCTCGTCCTAGCTCCTTCTCCTTCTCCTTTTCTGTCTTTGTCTCTGCTTGGCGTCGGTCTCCTGGAATGGCGTAGGCTTCTCCTTCTCTATCTTTTTCTCTAGTGCTCGACGCCTGTCTCTTGGAATGACGCAGGGTCATGTAGAATGATTCAGAGTGTGAAAAGACCACGCGCAGGGTGTGGGTTGTAGTTTGTTTGAATTTTTATGTTTTTTTTTTATTCTCTCTCTCTCTCTCTCTCTCTCTCTCT